>KN818247.1:160487-172802 GCA_000827485.1 Amanita muscaria Koide BX008 | reverse complement strand
TTCATCAACGAAACCTTCTCTTAGCATACAGCGGCCCAGAGCTGAAGCGCTGACCTTGTAAACTACTTTGCGCGATCCGTGGGAAAACGTTGGGCATCCCCTCTTCCACACCGCTCAGCCCGTCGATCTCAGACATGAAGGCGACAACCACAACCACAACCTCAGCGCCCGCACACAATTCAATGCCACCACCTTCCGCACCCTCAGCAGGAAGGTCCTCCAGAATCGCACCACATTCGCACATCAAAGGCCTCGGTCTTACCCCAGAAGGCCTGGCCATCACAGACAGCGCAGGGTTCATTGGACAGACAAACGCGCGAGAGGTAAGTCAAGACCGGTGTTGTTTATCTCCCCCTTTCATACTGAGGCATCAAGGTGAGGCGTGCGGTGTTATTGTCGATCTCATCAAGTCGCGAAAATTCTCTGGACGCGCTTTACTCCTCGTAGGCGCCCCTGGAACAGGAAAAACGGCTCTTGCGCTTGCTATATCGCAGGAGCTGGGAGTCAAGGTCCCGTTCTGCCCTATGGTCGGGTCAGAAGTGTATAGTGTAGAGGTGAAAAAGACGGAGGTGCTTGCTGAGGTGTTTAGGCGAGCTATCGGCAAGTATTCCGTGCTTCCTTGTGCTCTAGTACCCTTGATCACAAGAACAATTTAGGACTTCGCATCAAAGAAACAAAGGAGGTCTATGAAGGCGAAGTGACTGAGCTTACGCCTACAGAGGCGGAAAACCCCCTTAGTGGCTATGGAAAGACAGTAGCGCATGTCGTTGTCGGTCTTAAAACAGTGAAAGGAACAAAACAACTCCGTCTGGATCCCACAATATACGAGGCAATTCTCAAAGAGAAAATCGTTGTTGGAGACGTCATCTACGTCGAAGCCAACACTGGTGCTGTAAAGGTGGCCAGTACCCTTCCTGTACACGATAGCTGGCTGAATGGTTGTAGCGCGTTGGTCGATCAGATGCATACGCATCGTCCTACGACCTCGAGTCAGAGACGTACGTTCCCCTTCCTAAAGGCGATGTGCACAAACGAAAAGAACTGGTTCAAGACGTTACACTTGGTGATCTCGACGCAGCCAATGCTCGACCACAAGGTGGTCAAGACATCATGAGCGTCATGGGCAGTCTCGTCAAAACTGGGAGAACCGAGGTGACGGACAAACTTAGGAGAGAGGTCAACAAAGTTGTGAAGGGATACGTTGACCAAGGAGTGGCGGAGGTTGTACCAGGAGTTGTGTTTATCGACGAGGTGTGTATTCCCCCCAAGTAGAGTGGCTTTATCATGACGTTTGGTGCAAAAAGGTCCACGTGCTCGACATTGAATCGTTCACATATCTCAACTCTTTGCTAGAGTCATCAATGGCACCTACAGTCATTCTTGCCACAAACAGAGGCAATGCACTCGTCCGGAATACCACCGACATTATCGCTCCACATGGTATACCAAGAGATTTACTAGACAGGTAACGTACACATACCTCTGTGTTACAACCAGCAATTTTGATTGTTTACGCAGGTGCATGATTGTCAAGACTGACGGATACGGCCGGGAACAAATCAGCAAAGTGGCGCAGCTGCGCGCCAACGTCGAGGGGCTAAAATTAGGGCCGGGAGTCGTGGAACGGCTGGCCACAGAAGGAGAAAAAAGTTCACTGAGGTGAGCGGCTAATCAGCTCGAATTTCTAGATCTCATCAGCCCAACAGATACGCACTGCAACTGCTCACGCCTGCGTCAATCTTGGCTCAACTAGCGGGACGCAACCAGATTGAGATGGAAGACATTGGTGAAATGAACGAATTGTTCCTTGATGCTAAAACTTCTGCGTCGATGATTGAGGCGGGTGGGTTTGCTGATGGGCTTTGAAAATTTGGCAGGATAGGTTTTTTGCCGGCCAGTCAAAAAGATGAAGATCACGCCGATGTACGATCTGATAGACACGTAGCTGGATCTGATCTACTGTAGAATCGAATTCCATTAAAACTGGGCTCGACGACCTTTTGTGCCATGTTAAAATTTCTTCCATGCCGATGTCGAGCAAGCATATAACAAACGAATGCCTTGATATTATGGTATCTAATAGACATATATACATATTATACACTTTCACTCTTCACTAACTTCACTCTTCATCAGACGACGGAATCTCACCAAGCAGAGCAGCCTCCTCCAACGCCTGCTCAACATCATTCACCAAATCCTCCACTTCCTCCAGACCGACACTCAATCTAATCAAATTATCGCCAATACCCAAATGCTCTCTCTCAGCGGGTGGTATACTCCCATGCGTCATCAGCGCCGGGTGTTCCGCCAAACTCTCTACACCACCCAAACTCTCCGCCAACGCAAACAACCGGGTGCTCGTCAAGAACTTTTCGGCCTCTCGTCTCCCTCCTCGAATTCTAAACGAGATCATACCACCGTACGGGAAATCTCCCGTCTTCTCCGAGTCAGCGCGCATATACGCATCTGCGAATTTACGCGCGTGTGGGGAAAGAGAAGCATAGGCACGTTTATGGCGTGGGTGGGTGGATAGACCTGGGTATATGACTTGTTCTACGTGTGGACTGGATTCGAGTGCATGTGCGACTGCGAGAGCGTTTGTGCCGTGTGCTTTCATTCGTAGATGGAGCGTTTTGGCACCCCGTTGCGCGAGCCAGCAGTCATAAGGACTTGGGACGGCGCCAATGGCGTTTTGGAGGAAACGCAAGTGGGAGTGTAATGAGGAGTGGTGGGAAGGTAGGATCAGGGCTCCCATGACGACGTCCGAGTGCCCGTTGACGTATTTCGTGAGAGAGTGCAGGACGATGTCGGCGCC
Organism: Amanita muscaria Koide BX008; assembly: GCA_000827485.1. Lineage (NCBI taxonomy): Eukaryota > Fungi > Basidiomycota > Agaricomycetes > Agaricales > Amanitaceae > Amanita > Amanita muscaria. The sequence goes on along the minus strand of KN818247.1, from coordinate 169,984 downwards.
TAGGAGGAGAGGAGAGGAGTAGAATGGAGACATGAAGGTATTGTCTACTAGCACCAGTGGTTTTGATGGATGAGAATGGGCTAGGGAAACGATGTGTGCGATGTCTATCACGCGTAGCGTGGGGTTCGTTGGTGTTTCTATCCAAATGAGCTAGATATATGCGTCGTCAGCAGCGAAAAAAAAAGCGGATATACAAGGTATACACACCTTGGTATTGTCCTTGATCGCAGAAATTATAGTGTCTTCATCGGCATTTTCAAGGTCTAAAAACGTGGTTTGCAGTCCTTGGTTCTCAGCTGCGACTCGACGCATATAGCGGAATGTCCCGCCATAAACGTCGTTCACGCTCAATACGTGTGCATTTGGGCCAAGGGACTGCAACACCGTCGCTGTCGTCGCTGAACCAGACGAGAACGCGAGTGCGTGTGCACCTCCGTACTCGATCGCAGCAAGAGTCGCTTCCAAAGCGTTCCGGTTCGGGTTTCCGGATCGGGAGTATTCGAATCCCTATTGGAGTGATGAGTAAAGATAGAAAAGAAAAAAGCCTAAGTACCTTGTGAACACCAATCGAGTCCTGCTTGTAGGTCGTGCTCAGGGATATGGATGGAATCACAGCTCCTGTTTCCGGGTTTGGATCAGAACCTATGTGGATGGCTCGTGTGCCGAATCCGTCGAGGTGGACTGGATGTTTCTTGCCGATGACGCCATTAGCACCTCCATTGCTTTTGGTGACTCCGTTCACGCCGTTGAGCCCGTTGGCGCCGTTGATAAGGACATGGTGATCACTATCGTCATAAGTCTGCAATAGTCCAGGTGCCATGTGTGCGAGGATGTGTAGGGTAGTAGAGTGATAAGGGGAAGGGTTGTGAAAGAATGTGGATTACAGTCAGCCATTTTTATAGAGCCAGGGCTTTTGTGTTACAATTGCGAAGTATGGCGAGCTCAAGCTGCTGAGTCAGCGATGACTTAGTAACCGTTTCTTTCCCGCCCTCGCGTACGCGTCCGTTTCCGGGCTCGTTACAAATCAAATGCGTATTTACTTACCAACCTTGCCGGAGCATTGGACTCTGATTTGGCGCCCACAGCCACCCCCACCGAAGTTGTCCGATCTGGGTAGTAACCAGATGATGCGATCACGGTGGCAGTTTGGCAAATATCGCTCTCCTCGACTCCGTGGCGGAAATCGGTGGTTCGTTGCACCGTTCCTCCTATTCGCCGCCGCACCAAGTTGCGTCATTCATCCGGCGTACAATACCCTCAGTAAAATAACCCGGCATGGTCCGGCATTTCATAGATAAGTATAACAACATTGGCTCGGTTCAAATACGGTGTACATAGATGAGTATACAAGAAACAGAGCCCAGGGGTACAAATAAAAAAGGAGTCCCTGCACGAAAGCTGCCATGGAGACAAGTACCACGTCATAATAACCTGGCCACGGGGATAACGATACAAGTTAGTAAATCTAGAAAAATGATCAAACCCAATACATAGAATTCGCCAACTTTGGATGAATTGGCGAAAAGTTCCTCTTCCACGTGGCGAGATCGAAGGAATCGCTGCCGCCACTTCCCCCGCTAATGGAAGCGTCGTCTTTGAAGTGGAACTTGGCCCGCGCGCAGACAAGCTAAAACGATTATAAGTATGAGCAAGTGTGTGAAAAAGACGGGACCAACATCAGCATCTGGAAGGGGGAGATTAGTGCACGAGAAACGGAAACACACGATCAGGAGCTTACAATACACAGGCGCTGGTATTTTGACCGCACGAGTAGCGCGGAGATAACAATGGCAAAGGTGAAACCTACTAAACAGTTAGCTCGTTTGTTTACAATAGTTGGAGTCGGACTGACGTGAATTGTTGTAACCTGCAATGCAGAGATTGAGTATACAGAATGACGACAAAAAACAGAGGACTGACTGGTCAATTGTGAGACCATTCATTTTGAGAACTGTATAATGGCTGGGACGACTCGCTATCCGCACATTGTCAGCGATAGAACACCCACGGACGGTATGCACGCACTTCCTTTTAACCCAGGTTGCGATTGAAGGTAAAAGTCCGCGTTTGTCGGGTGGACAATGTCTGTCCCTGGCTAAGCACTCTTGCAAGACGTGAGAAACGGAGCTTACCTGTATCAACGACAAATCCAGGTGGCATGTTGCCATTACCTCGTTCACAACCCGGTTCCCCAGGCCGAGGGAAGAACCGGATATGGTGTCTCTTTCCAACAACGATAAAGTTGAGTGAAGGCCACTTCTTCGTGTCCGATCCGTAGTATTCATCTTTTTTGAGAACGACTATGAAAGTGGGTATTGCTATCAATGGATGGAAGGGTGCACCAACAATACCAATAACTTGCCTGCCATTTGAGAAAGTTCACGCTGCAGCACCGTTGAGAATTCACCCTCGGAAACGCCGTCACGGTAAAAGAGAAGTCGGCCTGGTTTCCTACCACAGAAACTTATGTATTGTTTGAGAGCATTCTATGAAACAATTAAAAGTGACTTCAAATTCTTTGGCCCACTCACCTCGAACATGTATGCTAGATCTTCGATCATCTCTACCCGTGGAGGTTGGACGGTCGTAGACGCGATATAACGCGTAAACCCTTCATCGACGGAACAGACCAATGCAGCGACGGACGGATATGCACTGCCAGGTCCAGGGTGACTAACATCCGCGCCTGAATGGCGTTAATTTCGGTGGAGAAACAATTGACGCAAACGTACCGAGAACCATTGTCGGGCGATCTCTAAACCATGCCTCGGTCGGTTTGAAGTTAATTCCGCCCATACGCATATTTATTCTATCATATAAATCAGTGAGCACATCAATACCTGACTGTGAAGGCATACTTGAGAATGAGGTTGTTACAGTATTGATTAATACGGCGTTTATCGCGTGACATCACATCCCTTGGACGATCCCTTGACCATTTCTGTGCCGGATTAAATTGGCGAGGATAGAGAAGATGACACAACGTACGACGCATTGAGTCTGCACCCCGATCTCAATATCACCAAATGTCTTGACAGCGTTACGTAGCTCCTCGGCACTTTCAGGAAGAAGCACGAGGATGAGTTGGGCGTTCGCCGCACTGCCCTCCTCCATTAAGATCTATGAGTACATATTAGCATAGAGTCAAACTAGTGTATGCATCAGACTTACCCTCTTTATGTCTGCGTGCGGATTGTGCCTGGAAAATTTGTGTGAAGCTCCCACACCTTTTGTCCATCAACGCTCAAGTTCGATAAAATACAAGCACCGCTACCTACCCATGCCTGAACATCATCGTTAGACTTTCATGACACTAGAAGTCTAAAATGTTTCATGAAACCCACCTCTTTGACGCATCTCACTTGTTAAATCCTTGACGAACTCTTGTACCACATTTGTCGGTGCCTTTCTCTCATCCTCAAAACAAACGACTGTCCATCGTTCTATCTTGGCAGGGTTTATGAATTTTCTGTCCATGACATTCCACACACCAGGAGACTATCCGCAGATTTTCAATGCTGCCCAACACAGTTTGCACGAAGAAACGTACATTGTGAGGAATCTCCCTACATCCAAATGTCACTTTAGGCACTGGAAGAATCCTCCCTTTGATCGTAAGGGGTTGCGAGTTCACTTCCAGTCCAGCTCCAGCGACGAATGGACTACCACTGTAGTTCAAGTAACCCCAAGAGTCCGTAATTCTGTTGAGGCGCTCCTGGGGAGTCTTCGGCATGACCATCATGGCCTTCGAAACAACTTCTGAACTGTTTTTTCCCTATTAAATGACGGAGAATATGAGATGCAGATGCGGCAAAGGTCGATGGAAAAAAAAACCTTGTATAGCTGGGCCACAGTTTTGCACACTGTTATTGGGAATACTTCTCCGCCCTTCGTTTTAATTCCTAATGTCCTAGGTGGGATCATAAAGTTATGCACATTGTGAAAGTGTTCAGCCACTGTGACTTGTTCGCCATTTTTTTCAAAGGTGTATGCACCACAGTCAAGGACGAGATCCGCAATCGCTCTCGCTCTCGTTGCTGTGTTCGTTCTCCCTGGGATTTCTATTGTGAATTTTATAGATCTAGCAAATAGTCTGAGGGCTCTATACTGCGGGTCGTCCTTAGAAATGTGGAAGAGGGAGCGAGCATCGGGTTTCTTAATATATCCCATGAATATATCCATGACAGGGAGGGACGGGAGGCTATGGGCACAGAACATGAGCAAAGTCTCAACGAAGAAGAGTAACAGAACTTGCACGACGCCAACAGTATAATCGATATTGACGACCAGTCCGAGGTATGTCGGACGGACTGTTCTGACAAAGATAAAGACAATCAAGCTAGAAAGCGGTAGAGGGTCACGTACTGATAGTAGCCCCGCCATAGTTCAAACGGATATATATCCCTGTTTTCTCGCATATTTCCTGTAGTGCGTTGAGAATGTTAATTCAGGGCAACTGAGGAACATACGTGAGTCCTTGACATAGAAGCTGCGTGCATTGTATAGTGTTCCTGCTTGCCTTAATATCACCACGTCAGGTTAGTACTGTGATAGCAGAACATATAAAGGGAGCGCACATGCGAGGCTGAGCTTGCACAAAAATATTAAGCATATTGAGTGTTAGAGCTGCATCCTTTTCGCTATTTTTGTCGCCCTGGATTAGTTTCTTGACGCATCTGGCAAGAATATGTTATAGACAACAGATGGTTGAACGTGTAAGGAGTCTGCTTACGTCCAGTCAACATCGTTTACGCGTGTCAAAGTAATCGTGACAACCCGTGGCACTTTTCCTATACGAGAACCCCAGGGAACTTCAAACTAGAAAGCTATGGATGAAAGCGCGATAGCTGCTAAGACGGACAGGGCTTACACTATGTGCGGTAGGATCGGTAGGAAAATCGTACGCTTTGACTGAGTACAGGGAATATTGGCCGTCGAATGCTACATTATGTTTTGCCTTCGTGATTAGCAAAGCGGTTCGTCAAACGACAGCGAAAAGTAAACGGACCTCCAGGCGCCTGACCAAAAATATCTGGTCGCACCTCATTCTGTAGCCGCATAATCAGCTGGGTCCGTTTTGATTTTGGGATTGCGGCATCATCTCCACTGCTAGGAGGGGCGGATGAAGAATGTTTTGCAGAGGACTTCAGAGAAAAGTTCAGTTTCATTTCTATCAACGGCGATCGTGTTAGTCATAGTGAACACATCGGTTACATTTCCGAGTTAAGGAATTGATGAGACTCGGAGGGAAGAGGGGGGAGACCATGGTCAATATTCTACTCACCGACTAGAATTCTGCGGTCAACACCTGTGCTTTAACTAGATTTGGAGATGCGACGAACCATAATAGTGGAAAATTCTCTTATCCGACCACTTGAGCGTGAAAGCATTGGTAATAGCCGTTATTTTATGTCCAACCGTTCCGGGGGCTCGTTGGCGCACAGTGGTCACGCTTGTAGGAGTCGGCATGGATGAAAGACTTGGGATTTGAGTTGATTGTGTGTTTATTCAAAGATTTGTTCAGATTTTTCGCAGATGTGTCTGGTACGATTGGCCAAAGATGCGGCAGTCGTCGAACCGTGCCAGGACCCAGCTGCGGATAAGATGTTGCAACGCATGGGAAGAAAATACTAGAATGATATGACTCACGGGCCATCCGGCCATCCGGACCGGAGAAGCCGTTGCTCAAGCGTTTTGACCACTGGACGTGAATAATTATTCGACGTCAAGTGAAAGGTCCTAACGCCTGGTCTGTGTCCAGAGAGGCAGTCGACGTTATGAAGCCGCTCTCGATCCGCATTCCGGACAGGCACTTGCAATGAGGCTAGGCTCAGCTACAGTTACGGCCTACGTGACGGACACGACGCCTGACGACACTCTATCCTGGTCATTAATCAAGCACAAAAGCAAAAACAATAAAATAAAACAGTGTACTACTTACTTGTAGCCAGTTTGACCTTTGGTGAAAAAATTGAACATCAGGGATGGTTCTCATTAAGTTCCACGGGGACTGTGATGTTACGGACTATCGAAGGACACAAGGCAAAAAATGGCGTTTGTCGCGTGAAAAGCATCTCGAGTGCGTGTGGTAGTTTCTGAGGGATACAGCGTGAGTCGATCTTTGAAGACTGCTTAGTGACGTGCTATTGATGTGAGGGGGGAAATGTTTAATAACACGAAATTGACCAATAACTAAACCAGGACGCAAGTCGTGGATTAGTCCGAACGATGTTGCATTTTGTTGAGGGACATGACTCAGGATCATCTCAAGTTTAGAAGACGTTTCTCTTCGAGGTTGGACGTTGCTTATACTTATCGGAGCAGAAGTAAATGAATTACCATTTCAATGAATCCCTGTCACTCGAGTCTGAGATGTTGAATGTGCCGTGGCGCATGAGAAGATACGAATGCACGAGAATTACGAAGACTATTACAATAGAAACGATTCAAGCACTCAACCAATACCTCAACCCATCAAACTCTGCTCTTCCAATTCAATCTCCCGACTCTCCTGAGTAAGCACGCAGGGTTTGCAATAGAAGGAAGTTAAACAGTCCATCCACGTGCTGCCTTCAATGTTGTACCGGTTGCGAATGGCGCCTCTATTGGGCATCTAACGCGAGAGGTGAGTTGAAGTGTTGAGCCTCCACGAGTGTAGAAAAGAGTACATACCTGGAGAATAAACCCTCCGTTAAACAAGACCGTAAGGCAACAATGCATAGCACAATCTCCATCAACTCCACTTCCACCGCTATCAGGATGCGGACGTCCATTCTGATTAAGATATTCAACCCGATGTTTATTCTTGGAGTATACCATACACGGGCAGAACCAGGCATGGACACCTATATACAATGACTCGAAAGTTAGTATTTCCTTGACGTAAGGGTGATAAAATACGAACATGTGCCGCAGTCGCCGAAACAATCGAACAGGCCATTGCTCCACTCGCGTTTCCCATTCGTGAAAGGAAGATTCTTCACATTTTGGGGTGTACCACCTGTGCTGATGGACATTGAAGGTATAGCTTGAGGTTGTTGAGTCTTTTCATCCAGTGGCTGGTGACGAATTTTTGAAAGGTAGAATGTAATGTATCAGCGTCAGCATTGCTCGATCGCGAGTGACAAAAGGGAGGCACGTACCTGGGCCATTAGCGTACTGTATATGAGGGTAGAGGCTGTTTTCAAAGTCTCGTTAAAGGCGAAAGCAAAAAGCGGGTGATGTTAGTGTGCGTTCATTCCAACCAGCCATGTTTTATAGCCTTGTGGTTTGCAGGGTCAGATATACGTCATATCAATTGCTGTGAAGGAAAGGGAAGAGTCAGATTATATGCTTGAATTGCTATACAAAATGCTGTATATTGTTGTTTTCAGCACTTACTACTGACAGTCATATTGGATGGTTATCATATAAAGTGGAAGTGAGGCGTTAGTGTTGTTTGTGTTTCTTTGTTGTCATCATGGAGGACAAATAGAGACGTACTCGATCGGACATTCATGCGCAGTACGCGTTACTTACTTATTAGAAAGGTGAGCACACATCAAAAATTTGGTGAAAATGACAGGTTCACCCGCTTTTGAAGATTAAGGGGTCTCGCTCTCACTTGAGGTTTTGCATGCTGCACGTGGCCTGCGCGCGGGCCTCGCCGCCTCATGAGTGAAAGGATGAAAGTCTGCTACCACTCAGGCTAGGCTCGTTTGGGCCCAAAGAGGCATGTCTCCCCTTAATCTCAAGCTAGTCACATGTCCCAGATCTTCGTCAGACGCAACAGAAGTGGACGAGAAACAAAACTGGAAGCTCACTCAGGCTAGTCTGATATTTCTACCTTGAATGTCTCAATCAAGCTAGCTTCGTGCCAAAACGCCTGGATTGAGATCCATTATATAGTTCCAGGTAAGAAACCGACCGAAATTTTGCGATGCATATGCATAATGTGCCGAACGTGTTATCTATGACTTTTACTCTGTCAGCTCTGTGGTGCATGCCCATTTTCAGTCTGGGTTCACGGCAAGTTCTGCCTTCCTGGCGACGTGCTGCATTCAAGTATCGCAAGGCAGGAGCATATAGCCCACCGATCGGATGTAGGCTGGCGATATACTGTGAAATGAAACTTTGCTCTCCACGTTCTCTTCATGAGTATGACAGTGGGACAAATCAAAGGCAAGTTGAACATCGGTGATTGGATGATGATTACTGCGCAAACTGCACGTTGGAGATGTGCTGGGGTCTGTGCAGTGCAGCCTTCAAAAGCTTCGCTCTCGGAGACGATTCTGACGGAAACGGCGGCAATTTTTGGTCAGAAAATAGTGAGGAATGAATTTAATCAGGATCCGTGTTGAACGAGGCGAGGCGAGCTGGTGTCACTCTTTGCAACGCTATTGACCTCGGAAGGCCGGTGAGGGGAGCGTGATGACAGCAGTGAGATTTTTTGAACATTTAATTTAAAAATTTAACAGTCGCCACCCACTGAGCAGCCAAAGACCATATGACGGCGCGATGGTCGGTTCTGTGCCTGTAACCGATTGCAACATTTGCATGGAGTCAACCACAATCCCTGCCTCAAGGATATTATGGTACGCGAGGATTGAGTAAGAGAAACGGTATGCCGCTGTCGACAGTATGGGGAAAGTTGGAGTTAATGATGACTCGGACCTGGTGTCGATGACAACACTTCGTGAATTACCATGCACGGATACTATTGCCCTCAACGTCGTTTCGGTTGCATTTGCATGCTCGGATGGTACAAAGAGGACATGGTAAGGAATGAGGAGACCAGCAGTCAATCTTTATGCATAAATTAGTTTAAGTTTGTAGACGATGTTAATCGTGATACAGTGGGCAAGCTCAAGTTGGTGGTGTTGGCTTGAACGTGTGGAAGTGAGATTAATGTCGACCCTGGTATTAGAAACTCGAAGCCAAATCGGAGCTAAATGAGCTCAACACCGCCTCTGTCGTTAATTTTTGGAAAGGTTGAGCAGATCCCTCCCTTACATCCATGTATGGTCATCGGCGCCGCTGTGTAAGGCGCCAATATATTGTGTTTAGAAGGCGAGTGAACCTAGTATACAGGTCTTTAGTCAGGGTACGAAAAAAGGACTTCTAGGTTTGGCCGCGAGAGTTTGTTGAACGGTGAGGGATTGTAAGAGCTGGGCACCATTTAGCCCATGGCTATGCATCGTCACCTGGTGCCAGACTCACCTATGACTCGAGTCTGCCAATCGTGTTGTCAGGCTGCCGGACGGGGCCTATTCATCACCAATCTGGATTGTGGCGTTACATTGTCGTGCGTTCCTCGAATGGACTCTTATGCTGTTGAGGACGGTGAATTGTTGGGGTCACCTTAGGCACCTCGATTTCTGCTGACTAATGCCCCTTTAAGGTTAGGTTACAGTGCCTTCAAATACTCCCCTTGGAGGGCCTGCCTCGATCGAGATTTTCGGCACTGCTGTTCCAAGAATGGCAGGTTATTGCCCCGAAAGGTTTTCGCGCTACTTTTT
>KN818247.1:118980-160387 GCA_000827485.1 Amanita muscaria Koide BX008 | reverse complement strand
CAAGCTCCCGGCTTTCCTGAGTAAGCACGCAGGGTTTGCAATAGAAGGAAGTTAAACAATCCATCCACGTGCTGCCTTCAATGTTGTACCGGTTGCGAATGACGCCTCTATTGGGCATCTAGCGCGGAAGGTGAGTTGAAGATTTGAGCCTCCACGAGTCTAGAAGAGAGTACATACCTGGAGAATAAACCCTCCGTTAAACAAGACCGTAAGGCAACAATGCATAGCACAATCTCCATCAACTCCACTTCCACCGCTATCAGGATGCGGACGTCCATTCTGATCAAGATATTCAACCCGATGTTTATTTTTGGAGTATACCATACACGGGCAGAACCAGGCATGGACACCTATATACAATGACTCGAAAGTTAGCATTTCCTTGACGTAAGGGTGATAAAATACGAACATGTCCCACAGTCGCCGAAGCAATCGAACAGGCCATGGCTCCACTCGCGTTTCCCATCTGTGAAAGGAAGATTCTTCACGTTTTGGTGTGGATCACCTGTGCTGATCGTCATTGAGGGTATGGCTTGGGGTTGTTGAGTCTTTTCATTCAGTGGCTGGTGACGGTGAAATTGAAAAGGTAGAATGTAATGCATCAGCGTCAGCGCTCGATCGCGAGTGACAAAATGGAGGCACGTACCTGAGCCATAGCTGTACTGTGTAAGAGGATGACGAAAGTGAAAACAAAAATGGGGGTGAGTTGATGAGGGGGTCGGTTCAGTCATGTCTTCTTTAAAGCTTTGTGGGTTGCAGGGTCCAGTCATGACTAGCTCCAATTGGTGTAAAGCGGGAGAAGAGCTGCTCAACTTGCTATAAGATGTCTTCCCATGGACAGACATATTTGGATTGCTATCATACCAAGTGGGCAGAAAATTTCCCAGGCATCGCAATCAAACACAACAATCACATGAACCGGAAATATTTTATTATTTCCATGATATGTCCCTCAACAGGACTGCGTAGTGCATGGCGGGACAAGATCGTAACCTGTATTGTAATCAGAATTCATTTGCAATTAAAATCTATGGAGGGAGAATTAGAAATGCCGATTGGGAAATGTTAGAGAGATAGATTATTTCCGGGGGCTTATGCCTTCTATAAGACATTTCCTACGAGATATCTCAATGTCCAGAGAATAAAACATATCTACAGTGTTCCCTGCCCTTAGTGATAATCTATCAAAATCGGCCCGCTGATGCATGATACGATTTGCATTTATTTTGTGAACAAATAGATCAACGTTGTCAAACAACGCGACAAGAAATTTCAAATTTGAGTCTTTGACAAGTTCACCCATCTTTTCACCACCCCGTGCTAAGCCTCGTTCCAGGATCAAGTTCAGTGTCGTACATGCATCGATGCATGTGTCTTGCGACCCTTCAAGATCAAGGAGGTTCATTCTCGCTTCGGGTATGCTACACACGGCCTGTGCAGTGAAGTCTACTCGATTACTTCTACTCGATGCTCACCACAAGGCCAGGTTAGGTCGCGTTCCCGCATTTCATACCTGCCTCAGTTCCTTGTCAGGACGAGAAATAATAAAACTGAAAAACACCTTGAACGTCTCGATCAAAGCCCGAGGCAGATTCATACCAAACTGTCACGAATGAGATTTGCCGCCCTGGATGTAGATTCAGGTTGCGCCGAATGTATATGATACATACCAGTACTCTGGTCAGCTCTGCGGCACAAGTACCCGAGCGTGCTTGCATCTTCTGCCTTTAGTTCACGCATCCAGGCAGCGGCTGGCCGCTGCATGTTGATATCCTGCTGATTGAATATGGGATCTCGAGGCACTCCTTTAGGCAGACCCCATTTTGCCTTTACCATAACGTCTATGGGCTTCTAGGGTTCTATTTATAATAATGAGGCGCAACCACTGGCACGTGATTGGACTCATGATGGAGTTGCTCCAGCACTCACCCCAACTTGCTAACTTTATTGCGGAGACATTGTGACGTAGATGACGAGCTTTTCCAAGGGCTGTTGAGATTGAATCTACGAGGAGACGTTGGCTCAGCGGCCCGCTTCAGGAATAGACCGAATAGTACATTTCATTCCTACGCGTTACGTTTCAACCCCTCAAACGTATATATACCGGAAGGCTTCGTTCGCTACATTCTTTGTAACTTTCGCACCTAAACTAAACACCATCGTCCCCAAGATCTACGCCACTGCACTTCCTGTTTTTTCCGAGCTTTCGAATTTCAAATTTCAAATCTCTTCGCCGACCATCATCGATCGTCGCTTAGTATTCCACTACATAGCTACCGCATAGTTTACTGCATCTTTCGACCCAGTCCTCTTTCAAAATTCAACACAATCATGATCATCAACGACGACAACGACAAGCTCAGGCGAAGCCCAAGCCCCTTGTCTTCACCAAGCTTGTCACCAACATCTTCATCATCAAACTCTCGATCTTCAACCATCTCGTTACCGCCAACCCCTGGCTACACCCAGGGTCGTAGATCGAGTCACAATAGCAGTGGATGGCCAAGTTCTGACCAGAATGGTCGTACAAGTTCAAGTCCGACGCCTTATTCAACCTCAGGTCGAAGGACAAGCTATAATGGATCAATTCATTCCCAGAGTAACAATCTACAATACCAAGCGTACAACAGACGTAATAGCAGTCCTCTCGATTATGTGCACATGGTGAGTATTTCGCTTCATTACGTTTTGGCTTCGTAACTATGCGTCGAGGGCCAGCGAGCCCGCTTCATTTCCGCTTTGGATCATCATCCATTTCTTTGGCCCTCTCTCAAAGGAACAAAGAAAAGCGGTAGAAATTGGTGGCCTTACGTTTTATATATAAACATAACCCCTATCCGGGTCATCCTCACGCTCCTAAACGAAACTGACTTTCTTTCTTTCCTCTTTTCACCACAACGATGTCTTTCCGTTACACAATGCAGGACGACGAATCATATGACGACCCTCCTCCGCAATACAGCCGTTTTGACGAGAACCAAAACTCAAATCATCAACGACCTCAACCGCAACCACAGAGTCGCTTTTCGTATACAACTAACAACTATTCTCGAAGACCACCTCAAACGCGATACACTTCACCTCCTGAATATCCACCTGCTCGTCCAGCTTCCAGAGTCAGCACCGCTGATGGCCCGCCTGCCTCAGTTCAGCCTAGCAATGGCATCTTTATCGACAGAGCCAACGAGGGTGTCAACGGATCGTACATCGTTGATCCCGATAGATCTGGTGCGGCCCCAGAGCAGAAAAATTTAAAACTCTCGTCTAGAAACGGAGTTATTGATGTGGATGTCGCGGTTATACCGGTTAGAAGTACTTCTGCGAATGCGAGTGGGAATACCGCGGATCGCGCGACGATGAAGTTTGAGTCAAGGTGTGGCGGTGTTTTGTTGAGATTGGTGTGTAGTTTTCCTTTTTTTATACTTGATTACTGACTATATGCGCTTTTGGGTAGCACGACGCACCAAAACGTTTCCTCCCCAACAACGGGGCTGGGCACAACTTTATCCCACGTTCTATGAACGTAGACATCGACTCCAAAAACGGAAACATTTATTTCTATATTCCACGCTCGTACAAAGGCATCTTGCACTTCCAAACCGTAAACGGAAAAGTCGAACTCTCGTCCAGCGTCCGAGCCAGTATCACAACTCTACAGTCTAATGAATCTATCGGGAATTCCGAATTGTTCGGAGTCATAGGCCCTGTCGACGGGTTACAAGACATTCAGGATGCCTTGGCTGCTGAACGCGTCGCCGATGCCGCTGAGCGGGCTGAAGCTTCCTACTCCGCTCCCAACAACGATTTTTCGCAATTTTTGGGGACTGGAGTGACGATGGTAACGATGCCTGATGGGTCGACTTCATACGTTTCTGGAAATGGGATGTTCAATGGCGTTAGCAACATGACCATCACGGGTGGTGAATTCCACAACGTCGGCGGGTCAGAATACGTCGTCGTCAACGGACGACCAGTCAGCCACTCGGCGGGCCCACACCAATCTGCATCCAACTTCTCTATGACGATAGGAACACAGGCGCCGAAACGCAAAGAACTCAGTCCAATCCTCAAAGCTCTTTATGAGGATTTCAAGAGAACTAAATCAAAGGCGACGAGCAAGAATGGACACGTCAAAGTCTGCTATGACGATGAAACGATGGACGAACAAGCAGGTGGTTGGAAGGCGAACAACGAAGACACGCCTGGGAGCGGTGGTAGGAGAGCAAATACGTTGGTTATCAATTCGGGACGTGGAGGGTATGCCAGGTTTTCTGGTACGTTTACTGGTATGGGGAGGAACTTTCCCTTTGTGAACGTTGGGGATTCGACCACGTTTTCTTGGTTTGGTTGAAGTTGTTGGGGTTAGGACCTTGCGGTTATTCCTATGCACTCTTTAAGATTGTCGTTATGCTAGACTGTTAACTATTGATATTGAGGTCTGTTCAAGACGCTCGGCAATTTTTTTATTCCCCCAATAATTGCAAAGATTCGATTCAATAGTCTTTCCTATACGCTTCAACGCGGTGATCACAGTGTCTGGCAGCCTGTGATGATTGCTATTAACTGTGGTCATAAGTGAATGTGGAAAGTTCTGGTACGCTCTGCATTTGGCCGGCCACAGCTAGTTTCGCCGAAGACGTAGTCTAGTGTACGTGTATGCATTCTTTGCGGAAGGAAGCTGAGGCTAAAACTGTGCATCCGCACAAACACCGTATCTGCCCCTGTCATTCCTGATTCTAGAACTTACCGCTTCTATCGTACGCCACAATCTCCATTCGATGGCGTTACCGTGCTTCACCACCTTCTTGGTCTCTTCGCTCGTAGTAATGATTCAAAGCTGTGGATAAAGAAAGTTGGAGAGACATCACAGCAGTTGGCTTGCCCGGATGTAATATGTAAGTCTAAATATGCGCAAACATAGAGCCTTCTTCTTCCCACCAGAACCGCAGCTCCAGTAATAGCTCTTTGGTATCCAGGAAGTTTCCACCCTTAAGGTATACACGGATCCTAGTTTCTTTTATGTGCACACTGCAAAGCCGCGGCTCACCGCCCCAGCTGTATTGCATGCAGTAAGGAGTGTCAAAGATCCGGTGTGTTACTTGTCCTTATCCAGTGATCCACTGCACACTGAACTCTCTCTCTCTTTTTTCTCGAAATAGCGACGTTCATTACATCAGATGACGGATGTGGCCCAGTTACAAACAATGCTGCGGGAAAGATTTTATCTACACGCTCGAATTAACCCTCCTCCTCTCAACTAGTACCGACGAACGCACGTTCGATGTCTCAGCATTAATCACTCGCTTTGCGATCGATGGCAGACTTGGTGCCATGTTCATGACTTTTGTATTCGCTATAATTGCCCAGCCGGACGAGGTGAATCGGAGACGAAGAAGACTCGGAGCCTGACGCTTTCTATTGTTGTAATGGATGACGACGACGAGCGCTCTACTCTATGACTTTGGGGTACGTCAGGATGAAAGTTTTCAGGCGCATATAATTGACGATGTTTTTCGACTCAAAGGTACAATAAAACTCTGTGCCAGGGAGCGAATCTTGTGCGAGCAGCTCGTTCAATTTGGTTATGGTGAGGTTATGCTACTACGAATGCTGCTTCTGCTGACAGCGGCTCGTGAACACTGAAAATAGAATGTTGTCCGTTGAAGCAGTGGTAGCTACGTAGGCTGGAACGAAGCCAAGGCGGCAGACTCTACCAAAGATCAGCGCTTCAAGAAGAGGTGGGCGGTCATCAGGGTGCGGACACCCACGGCCAAGATGCTTGTATTACTCTCAACGCAGTAACGGCGGTGAATACGAGGAGGATCCGAGTGAGGATCCAAACGAACGGTTCGTTCAGAGATATCCTGGTAGGAACAATGTGGGGTCATACACAGGATCTCCGAGGAGCCTCGTTATCCATGGAACTACAAACCAGGGCTGTGGGTCTTATCTTCTGAGCCTTCACTACTAAATGTACATCTTACCGAGGGCGGTAATCATGACCGTATTCGGTTAAGTTTGTATTGCAATACGATTAATGTTAAGTATCCCCATTTGGTAAGGATGAACACTCTACGAGTGGACGCATATCATATAGGTGTTGAAGGTTGCACGTTGACACTCTATTCAAAGAATGCGCGCTGTACCGCGGGGCTGTTCGACCAGCTATTCAATGGTGAGAGGCTCATCGCTAATACATGAACTGTATGGGCTTATGTCATTTCCTCACTGCAGCGATTTTCCATGTTCATTTGATACTACATATTGATATCGGGTGCAGAATACAAGGTGCACTGCAAGACCTCTCCACGAAATGATATTGGGAACAAAACGTTTTTACCAAAATGGTGCAAGCGCCAATGATAGATGTCATTGGAGTATTAATTCTTATATATGAATAGATTTTATTGCCTGCACAGGGAAGCAGTGTTTCATTCCGCTATTCTGCCAAAGGAAGCAGTTCCAGAGACATTTAAAGGCGCAAAAATGTCTAGCAAGTAATCCTACCGCCGAGAATGGTTTCTATACAAGAACCAACCGTCCTCGCACTGCTCGTCCAGGCGATCTTATATGGGTTTTACCTCGTGTTGGTGATACTCACCCTTCGATGGCTCATCTTCGACGATAGAGGATGGAAGCTCAGAGGAAATATCAACTGGGCTATGCTTTCCACAATCATCCTTTTCTTTGTATTTTCGACATCTGATCTTTTACTCTCTCTTCTCATGAGTATTGTGGCCATGAGAGGGCAGACCACGGCGTACAACAGATATGGCATTGTAAATGTAAGTCAAATCTACATCAAGTACACGAAATTCTCAGTTTTTTCTTCTAGAATATGATTGAGAACACGACCATCCTGATGGCTGATGCAGTTTTGGTGACATTCCATCCTAAACCATATCAGAAGTCTAGATCTGACCGTCGCACAGATATACCGCTGCTGGGTTGTGTATGGTAAATCGTGGCGGGTTATAATCGCGCCCGTCTTATTGTGGCTGGCCGCTTTATCCTGCTCGGTTCTTGTCATTTGCTCTCAACTGATTGTTGGTTGGGAGTCGGGGTTCTACCGCCTTTGGGTGGTTTTTTACTGCTCCAATATTTTAACCAATGTCTATGCTACAGGTCTGTTGCCTTTTGAACACTATATTGGAACCTGACAATCCACTTTAATAGGTGCAATCATTTATAGGATATTTAAAGCCGCAAGCCATCGACAGAGCGGTCTTCATAAAATTTCTCGCACTCTCTTCGAGTCCGGATTTTTATACACTCTCACAAGTTCTATGAACTTGGTCTCTTCCATAGTTGTCGCCCCACCAATTATGAGATACATTTCGGATGCTATCGTATGTCTCGACAATTTCCTATTCTCCTCGTGAAGCTGAACTGCTCTTCTTTAGAACTTTTCGATGACTGGCATTACGTTCAACCTTATCATAATCCGTGTCCATCAGCAGCGCCACGATTACGTTGCAGACACCCGGAATTCAACTGCCACCCCACATCTTTCAGGCTTGAAATTTCCGAGTCATACCTCTGAGCTTTCTACTAGTACACCAACAACGACTACCTCAAATGACGAAAGCTACATTAAGGATCAGAGTAGAGCGAGCACAACATTGGATTTGGAATGTGGATCCAACGGGATCTCTACATATACCTCATCGAGTAACGATAGTATCATACGATATGCTAATCCAATGACAGCAGAGTACTAGGGGCAATAGATAATATAGCATTCCCTTTCCCAATATCCCGCCAGTGACAATCGCGTAAAATTATGTATAGTTGTTATCGCCAGAGGCATTAAGCTGTCCTTGCCGCAAATACTTATAGGCTGGAGCATTTCAGGTAAACAGATTGCAGTTAGGGACAAGAGGATTCACAACAGAAATATGATTGCCGTGCCTCGTGTCTTGACTTGAACGGTGAGTGTCATATCCTTTGAGGTCGGAAACCGTGAATAGCTTAAAAGAGGCAAGCCTAGCACATTCCATGACCGATCAACAAAGCAGCCCCCCCTTAAGTTGCGCAACTAACTATAGGATCACCGTATCTGCAGGATCTTGCCGCCGCGGCACTTTCATACATGTGTCATTTAAACTCAAGACTGCGGCACGCATAGAAGGAAAGTATACTGTATTGCATATAGCCCCACTCGTTGCGACTTTTAATGCGAAAGGCTAACAGCTGTCGACAGCCGTGGACTTACACGAACCCTCGTATCACTGGAAATGATCATTGACCTCGACAGCCCCATAACCTCTCTCCCCCGCACGAAGCCCAACCCATTTAAGGACAATGATCCTACCTCACACACGACAAATCCAAGAACTGGTACTAGTCGTTCTCCAATTCCTGTTACCGCCTCTGGAATTCCTATCACGTCTCTCCGCAACCGATATCACTTTCCAAGCGCAGCGAATCTCCCTCACGATGATGACATCGACAGGAACTACTTTGAGTGGAATCCCACGTCCGGTTCGTTCCGACCAAAAAAACACTGGGCTTACCTCGGGGAAATCATTGCCATGGAGAAACAAACAAGACTGCATCTGACGACACGGGATATGGCCGACAATGAGGTATCCGCGTGGCTCTGTCTTGACCATTTTGGGAATGGACATCCCGGGAATGCCAGTAGGTTTACCAAACCGGACCACAGTGTTGCTAAAATGGGCAAGGCCGTAGAAGGTGGGATAAAGATGGCCGTGGGGCAGACTATCGTAGTTGTGTACACTGAACTGCGGGATTTCACGGATGGAACCTGCGGGATTCGCATTGACGGAGATGAGCTAAAGGGATTCAAGGTGTGCGGGACGTATCGGCATTCTCGGGACGCTCACTTGGTAGTGCGGTGCTACTGCTTTACACTGGCAGGTCCTCCCGTACCCGCTCAATGAGCTCCTCACGGCGAATGATATCATCGTTGGCCAAAAGCTCCCCAATTTCAGTCCCGAATGCAATTACTGTAAGGAACACATCATGGGTAAGCGCCATGTATGCAGTGGGTGTAGGGTTGTATATTATTGCGGCAAGGTTCGGACGATACCTTTATCCGGTTATCGAGCTGACGATGTGCGTTAGACTTGCCAAACTGCCGACTGGCTTCTCAAGCCAACTGCTACCGCAGTCAATATGGGACACAAGTCGGCATGTAAGCTTTATCGTGAAGTCAGGTGGTTTACGGATTTGGACTGGAATAACTACGTGTTTCGCCAAGGACTGGCGTTTTCCAGGGGTAGCTAGAGCGTAAAGATTGGACAGAACCGATGTTGAATGCATTAGTAAACGTACCACGCTGCGCTACTGTAAGAAATTCTTAAATTGTTCGACCGGGTAACCCGGTGAACCGTGACTCATGCCAATTCCTAAACCGTTTACTGATAAGTAAGTTATAACACAACAAACTCGGGTCTCACGTTCAAGTGTCTTGATTCCAGATCATATTTACATCGGGACATTTGACTTTGGGCGGCTTTGGCTTTGAGTTGGACAAATTTGCGCTGCTACAGGCCCAACGTCACCACCTAAACCACTTCAAGTAGCCTCGGACACTGACCGTCTCGACACCGTAGTACTTATCTGTCAGCCTACCTCATATAGAAGTTTTGAAGATGTAATTGAACTAGAGGGCGACCTTCAGTTGAAGCACAACGTTGAACGAGTATAACTACTTACTTCAAGTTACCAAGTGGCTGCACCGTCTCTCGCATTAACCAACATGACTTTTGACTACCAAACGGTATTTTGGTAGCACATGACACTGGTAACATGATCAAATCAATTGAAATGACCACGACTCACGACTGACCTGAAACCTATAACCCCAGGGGTTTATTTACTAGTGTGTATGTGGAGCATAGAACCCAGCAGCCGTAGCGGCTTGCTAGAAGGTCCTTTTGAGTCCATACAACTACAAGGTGGCATGCGTACACACAGTTCCCTGCATCAGGAGTGGGAGGGAGCCGATAACGGTCCATCGACGTCCATCTTCTGTCTTTCTGACTTCTCCGGCAAACTCTCGTCCAACAGGCTCCACAAAAAAAAAACTGAACCGGAACGAGTAAAAGGTTTGATTGGGACAAACACGGGAAGTTCTGATCACCACGCGTGGCAGCAATGACGCGGGGTTGGTCAACAGATGCGCCCACTACACCAAACATGCTACAATTGTCGTAATGATTCAATATGCCCCAATATGCTGTAGCGTAATCCCATCAGACCTTACCGGTTTTGAAATTTGCACAACCCTTCATTCGGACTTAAAAGTTTTCCGAAAGATAAGGATCTGTTTATTTAAATAAAGTGCCAAAATAGGTCCAAATAGTAGGGCCAACCTTGTCAGAAGTCTTGATATCGTTCCACTTCCAGAGCGACAGGATCAGCAAACAGGATCTTTAAGTGTACAGGCGCATTCTTCCTGTAAGTTCTGCCAGTTGAGGGACGCATGATGCATAATGAACTCGCCCACAGCTTGTGTAGTGAACTATCAAAGATCACTTGTGTGGTGTGTGGTTTAGAGGCTGTTGTGCAAGCCGCCATTGTGTAAACACTTGCGCTAGCCCAACCCCAGTGGGTTATTCATGAATTGCCAATCTAGTCTGACAGACTACGGCCGTTGCTTTTCACATCGTTGGTAACTTATGCTCCGCCCGAGAAAGTTTACGCTTTTATTGTCTCTGGACAAGTTCAAAGGGGTAAGCAATGCATTGATCCAAGGTGGATGAATCGATGACTCGCCGTCTTCCCGTAACATTCTTCTCTATTTGGGGTTGACGTATTTCCACAGCGGTCCTCAACCGCGTTGATGTGATTTTAGACTTTATTGGTCAGCGCGATGTTTCGTAACTCGACAGGTTATGTCGCCCAAGAGTTTCATAAGCACGTCAGCTCCCAACGAAAGTCAGCTAAGCTGAGAAGCCTGAGATTCAAACTTAAGATGGGATAGGGGTTGAGAACGATATTCTTTGCTGAGGTCACCGAACAGTTGAACTCACTTGTCGACTGCAGCTGAGAAATGTATGGTTCCCGTTCATTTCTGCCACTCAGTATACTACTAGGATTCGGCGCTTGTGGCTGTATCTCTGTTTGACACGGACACGACGCGTGACAGTCCGAATGATCCAGAATACTATCTGATCTGTACTTCAGTCTTCGAGTCATCATTGTCAGTAAAGAAAAAGATGTGTAGATTGAATAGAAATGACAAGTATCGCTTATCGAGCATGGTTGACGCAAATATTTACCCATATTGATGATAGTGTATGCCAGCTGGCATGGTCGGACGCGTTTCCATCAATCATCGATCATCCTTATACGTTAAGTTGGAGCTGCGCAGTTTTAATTCAAATGGCTAACAACGCTGAAGAAGTTACAAGTAAGTATATGGAATTACTAGAAGCACGTCTGACTCTCACAATTTGTACCAAGGAAAGCGGGGTGGTATGGTACCCAGGCGATTATTATCGCGTTATTCATGCAGGTAGTTTTGTAGGCGCCTACGGCGTATACATTGCGATCGTTGGACATTGTCTGTGATGGCTCTTGTGCGGCGATGAAGAATGGCAATTTCGGGATAAAGTCAATTTGCCAAGTTGACTATCATTGGTCTCATCTTCCTGCTCCTTACGGCAGACCTTGCAAGTTCGCTTTGTATGGCAATTGTCTTCAAGTTTGCTGATGGGCATCCAGAACCCTTGAATAAACTGAAACGTTCTAAATGTACGTGTTTTTGAATTCGAGCGAATAGTTCCTTCTTACATCACTACAAAGAACGCTTGGGACAATGAAGATATTCATTTCTGATACGGTTCTGGTCCATGATCCATACTTACTGTTTCCTGTTTCAGATCAAGAATAATACAATATGTCGAATGGTGTTTTGTATTCCTTCCTCTCACGTTATGGATTGCGGATCTAGTTTTGACCATAATAACCGTATCCGACGCGATCGCTGTTGGAACCAGGCAAGCTTCAGACGAATCGGTTATACCTCTCTGGGCTGCCCTTTACGCGTGCAATATAGCAGTCGGCCTTTGCGCCACGAGGACATTTGATTCCCCCTTCCCTTTTCATCTATAATCCCTATCTAGCCCACTGGAACCGTTTACCAGATTTCGCGCGTTGCGAAAGGAACTAACTCAACGTGGCTATACCACACATGCCGGGTCCTAGCGGAATTGGAGTTTTGTACACTATTTTGAACCTAAACGTGTCGGTGATCAATAGCGGACTACAGGTCTTCATAGTATGGGGAGTGGCGGATCCGTTGGTAAGTCTTGAAACTCTACTTTCCCGGTAAGTTGCGATTTGCGATTGCACTTCATCAGAACTTCTCCATGACGGGAATCACCATATTGATCCCTGGTGGGTATCGAGAAGATAAGGTCAGCAGATGAATATGTTGACATGAAGCGAAACGGCAATGGCCGCTCTCAGTGTTATATTGAATTCAATAACACCAGTCAAGGCGTGTCATTCAATATGGACACCGGACAGGAGGTAAACTTGCAATTGCATCACAGCCAGAATCCACATGCATCGAAATTACATTATTCCTGGAATTCTCTTTATGTGACTGCATGGTCAGTTCCTCCGTCATAGTCATGTCTAATTTCGATCACTGCGGAAACGACGGCCGCAACTGATCCTCGAACGACTGGTTAAGGCCACAATATGAACCCTACAGGGATCCCTGGTCCCATCATTGATGCCTCCTTAGCACGTGACTAATCATGTACTAATGGTAACCACTCGACAAGTGGAGTAGCTGCGAGAAGAATCCTACTACTCAGTCGGTGCTGCGCCATGATCCAACTATGATTGTGCCGAAAACTGTTCAACATTGGGGCACAGAACAATCTCGCAGAAAGTGCAACTCGCGCTTTCAAAACTGCACAATAGGGTCGGTTTTGTACGCCCCTGATTACTAGTTCTTAATCGAAGACGCCCACGTTTCGCTTAAGCTCGGTTACCAATTATTTTCTGGCCAATTGACCTAGTCCCTTTTCAACAGAGGCCATCTCGATTCGGGGAGTGCCTGACTTTGACGGTTAGGTTTATAAAATGTTTGAAGTGTTTGTCGTCTAGACTGCATGTCGGAGCGCCTGCAATGAACTCCTCCACCATATGCATCCTCATCAAACTACCTTGCCTATTTCTCGTCACGGTGTGCAGCCACATCTCGTACAAGGCGCCAAACCCGCGACAGGGTGTGAAGGATGGCGCCGTGATCAAAACCTATTCTGAGGTGCTTCTGCGCTGTTCGTCAGCTACTATATCGTTCTTGACGGTATGTACTTCTTTGTTATTTTCTACCAGTGGATTGATCACGATGAACTTTGTCTAGATCTGCTTCTGGCTGGTCGCATCCGCAGAAATCGCCGTTCTGACAGCATCGGTGTTCCCATCACTCCCGATTTCGCAAACTTTACTGGAAACATTACTTTACAAGGGCGACGCGAGCCAGATTCACCTGACGAAATTCGCACTTCTCGCTGTTCCGCTAGCTTTGATCGGAACCACAATACGCGTCCAATGCTTCCGAGCGCTCGGAAAGCATTTCACGTTTGAGCTATGTATTCACGCTGATCACGTACTGGTTACTACCGGTCCCTACAGCATTGTACGACACCCTAGTTACGTGGGCGTCATTGCCAATTTCCTCTCCCTTTGTGCATTACATGGTACAAGAGGCTCGTGGATCCGAGAATCGGGGGTGATGAATAACATATTTGGCCAAATTCTTGTCTACACCTTTATCGCGTACTTCATCCCGGGTATTATAGCGATGCTAAGAAGGATGACCGAGGAGGATAGGGAATTACGGGCTCGCTTTGGGAAGCAGTGGGATGAATGGGCAGCTAGAGTTCCCTATTCTCTGATTCCGGGAATGATATGAACCGCCTTCATTGGTGTTAGTTCTCTCTAAGCGACTCAGATCGCCGTCGTCGTTTCATTCGCTAGTCATAAAAAAAGGGGCTGTGACAGGTAACTTCAGGTAACATGTGCAAAAAATTTCTTCCCACGCATTTGTTTTCAACTCACGAGCAAAGACGTGGAGCTTTCGTTTTCACTTCTACGACGACGATGGACTAACAATCTCACGTAACTTCATCGACACGATTGTATGATGCATGTACATACTTAGACACTGAATGAAAAATGTAACCTTGCAACCTCCTAGGTATGTTTACTTGTTTGCGTTATTGGTTAGGTTGTCCCTTGATGGATGGCAAATTTTTACATATCAATTGAGGCGGCACAGCGCGGCACTTAACGGGGATAGGTGTTCCATGATCTGGACTCAGTGGACTGGGCTTAGTGAATGGGGCTACCGATCCAAAGAGCCTTATATAGTTGTCAGAGGAATCATAACCTTTCTATGACACACTCAGCGTCAATTGTGCTCATTCACCGTGAAGAGTTATCCGGGCGCTTACAGCAAAAGTGCTGCATCTAATCGCTATAAACCTCCACTCAATGAATTTTGCTTGGAACACCAAAGTATTTTCCTTGTTGTTGGTAACCGCTTGTACCCACATTTCCACCACCGCTCCAACTCGACACCAAAATGCGCAAGTTGATGTTACGAAAGCCCAGCCGCCCGTGGAGAGGTTTATGCGGACTGTTGTCATTGGATTATTAAAGCCCTGGAAAGTACGTTTACAGTGGCGATCTCATCACGTATATTGATCCTTACTGTGCCTTAGCTATCTCTTTGGATCATTGCGATAGCGGAAATCGCGACAATCACTGCCACGGCATATCCGTCGTCACCGCTTTCGAACCTTATCCTCTCCGTACTCGTTTTCGAAGGTGAAGAGAGGCATATTCGATTGACAATGGCCACGATTGTCTCTGTTTTTGTGTCATGCTCCGCCTTCGCTGTTACCGCGAACTGGGCAAACACTTCACATTTGAATTGACTATCCACAAAGACCACGCACTTGTAACCACAGGACCGTACAGTTTTGTACGGCATCCCAGTTACACGGCGCTCTTCTTGGGTTGCTTCGCCCTCTATCTATTACATGGCACGAGAGGATCATGGGTGCGAGAGTCAGGCTTGATACAGACGATACCTGGAAGTCTGTTTGTGTACACCCTTCTGGTGCACACACTCATGAGCCTCGCAGGGATGAGTAAGAGGATGTATGTCGAGGATAGAGAACTACGGGCTCGTTTCGGGGAAAAGTGGGATGATTGGGCCAGTAGTGTTCCTTATGCACTTGTACCCGGTATGGTGTGAATCGGAAGCGAACGTAGCAGTATATAGACTCCTGTGCCAATGAAGCACGATCATGCGAAACGATTAAACTCTAATATCTCAGATCATCATAGATTATACCACGCAACGAGAATTGTTCCCACAACTGTTCCCCCCCGCCCCCGATATTCGAATCGGGATAAGAGTTATTGCTTGTATGTACTGTAAAGCGGTGAAAGCGTCATGGGAAGAGTTTGGTGAATGTATGCTTCACTAGCGATTTTGATGGGCACACATTTGACATTCTGACGTACACTGGTAACCTAGAATCATGGTAACAGCGGAGAACAGGGTAACCAGAGTCGGGACAACGCTGTAGGAGAGAGAGTCAGACTGGTTAGCAATCTGATCCAAAGCTTACTAACAAGGCGGGGAAAATGTCGGTTCTCGGGTATTTATATGCAGGTGATGGTTCTCGGTACTCTGAAAAGGCCGAGGTGGGTTTATCCAAAGTAAGAGATAGAAATCCTTACGTGTATGATGGGGACAATAGGCAATGACTTCCACTACGGAGTGTCGATTAGAGAATGATGACTTGGGTACAGGGTCAGTGGAACCGCGCGCTAAATATTCAACTGAGGGAAGTTTGAACACGGCATAACGATATTTGAACAGGGCAAGAAGTGTATGGATCGTTGGTCATACATGCCTCGACGGTGGCAGTGAAATGCTGTTAAATAGTACCTTGATCATTGATCAATACCATTGCACGTAGCGCTGTTCAATACTTACGTGCTCAGAGCAAATCATTGCTGAATAGCATTGTTGTATTCCGACCCTCGAACCTCGGGGCGGTTGCATTCTGCTCTGATATGCATGCATTCCGTTCATTGCGCTCATCGTGCCAGAATCGAGGGATATGAGCTCACACTAGCCCGACCCACATAAAAGTCTATATCGGTGCGTTATCCACAAATCGACTCACCAACCGTGACTGAAGTGGTACAGCACGGGCTCCAAGGTGGAATGTAGGCAGCAATGTCGGATCAATCAGAAGTCTGCCATTGTTCTAGAATGGCGGATGTGTCAGTGGTGTCTAGACAACAAAATAGGGATGACTTTGTGTGGGTACCGCAAAGGCCTCATACAGGAATGTGACAGCTTCTCCTGCACAACGGCCTCAATTTCTGGGCACAGCGTCCTTCAGGATATCCGTAAATTACTAAAAATTCTAGCTGAAAGCAGTGAGCGCTTGAACTTTGAGTATGAGTATGTGTGAAGTGTGTCAGGAACCTTGTCACACAGCAACCATGGCGATGCCATTCCAAATATGGCAATGTTGCTTCCTCTCCCGCCAAAGACTCAAAGAGCCTTCGCTTGCGTAAGATTTTTTTTCAGTGCGTCGCTCCACTTTGCTAGTAAGTATTGTTCTGGTACAAAGGAAACACAAGTTTATAGTTTTTATGTGGGGGTTTAACTCGAACAAATTTCTTTCCATGTAGCACTGTAAAGATGTTTTCAACCGGAATTCCGCACGTCAGTAGTGGCACTAACAATGTTACTTATACGTCCTTATTTACCTGCGGGAACTTTACAATGTGTCATAAACCCTCTTCGTCTATGGGAGCACGGCTATACGGTATAATACATTAGCAGACATCGCTCTTCCTCCAGCTTTTCGGCGTCTGTTGGTCTATCGCATGATCATTACTGTTGCCATATGAAGTGAGCACACTAGCAATTGGTGAATACATTGGGTATACATGGTATATTTCTAAAATTCAACGTGGTCATCGTGGTAGGTGTTATACCGGAGACTGGTGATGATGGTGATGGTGAACGTGTGCTGTAAGCAATGGATAATAGGTAAGTGTCTTCATGGTTTCGTGGTGGTGTACTGACCTGGTGGACATATTTCTGGTCCTGGCATGTACGGGGGTGGAGCTTGTTGATACGCTGTAATCACAGACCACAGGTCAAAAATCAGATAAGAAGAGAGTGAGAGGTATTCGTACATGAATCGTGAAAGTTCATCGAGTTCATCTGTATGACGTTATGGCTTTTTCGAGAGCCATGCCAGTAGATTCCTGTACGGACCAAAATCGAACGAGTCAACTTACAATGGCAAGGTTTGATTAAAAATGCGGTCGTACGTGAGTGGTATGGACGCCGCCTGGCACTGGCACTTGCGCATACAGTCACGAGCAGCAGTAGTACGAACAGGCCCCCGATAACGCCTCCAACAGCGACGAAAGGAGAGACCGGATCTGATGAGGAGGGTCCATTACTGTCTCCATTGGAATCCATGTTGGCAACGAGGTACTTGTTGGAGTATGTATGAGATTGCGGGCGGTAGTAAGTTTGACTTGCGGTTTATCTTGAGGCTTTTATACCATTTTCCCCCGAGTTTTCCTATGCACATAGCACCCTGGTATACAGATAGTTCGAGTCGTGCTTTGGTGCTCGATGATAAATAATTGCTGTACTTTTTGGGGGCTGTGCGTTACCAGCGGCCGCTGCATGTGACATGCTTCGACGGTGCCAAGGGAGTCAAAGCCCTCGTCAAAAAGGCGGAGGTAGTTCAACACGAGGCCGCCCGGTGGATAACCGGTGGGTTCCGTACCAGCCCCTCCGGGGCACTTGAAATGATAGCGGGTCTGGCCCCGCTAAACCTAAATCTTAGAAAACTATACGCCAAATCGGCCGTACGAAACGAAATCTTACACCCCCACATAGGGGTCAAATTCATGGGGGCTCCCCCGAACGAGTTGATGGAACAATCAAATCTACGATTACTAGTAAGAGGAGGACAAATCATACCTATTCCCCCCTTCTCCACCCCCAGAAGAACGACCTCCAGCACAGCGCTGGCCTCCATTGAGGGTCTTGCAGTTTCCCTGCTGGAAGACAGCCCTCACGACATCAACAACCGACCTGGACTACGGGCGGTCGACATTCATTCAGCAAGGATCAGGTTGATCCCCCTCCCACATAAGGGAGGAGACATTGACCGATGGCAAACTCTAGTTAACGACACTCTCAACATGCTAACGGCTAACACCCCCACAGTTTATATCCTAGCGTCCAATCCAGGCCACCTCCCCCAAAGAACTGGGGCTTTTTCCTTTACCATCACACGCCCAGGACTCCCGGATTACTCCGAGTCTCAGGACAAACAGATCTCTAATCACCATGAGCTCTCCCTCTGGGGACTCGTCTCCTCGCTATCCGCCGTCTTAAGACTGGGCATTCAGGGGCCCATCAACATGCTCTGTCGCAACCAGTCGGCAATATCCACGATCCTCGACACCTCGTCGAAGCATAATCGCCATTACTCCCGTACTTTCAACCGCCTGCTCAGCCAATGGTTGGAGTCATCCTTCCTCAATAGCATCGCCATAGGATGGCTGCCCAAATCCTATATCCACCCCGTCCCACTACTGGCCCAGAAAAAGGCCAAAGCCACTCGACAACCCCGCGGAAGGGACCCCCCCTTCAAATCTGCGGCCACCCTCCTCTACATTACTAAGAGGGACCTGAATATCGACTGGGATAACATATCCAAAACCCCCAAATACTGTGGGAAATCATTCCCCCGCTTCCGAGGCACCACCGGCCCACTGAAACACAACAATGGCAACAAGATGATGTACATCGATGCATGTCAAGATCGAAACACCCTACTGGCGCGCTTCACACGCATGGCCACTAATCACGCCCCTATAGGATCCTACTATGCGAGGTTCCCCCATCACGACAAACCCACACGGTGCCCCTGTCCCCAGGGCCCAATCCAATCCAGAACACACATCCTCGATGAATGTACGAGGTTCGAGCGACCTTGGGAATCATGGTTACGCGAAACAGGCAGGACCGATGGGTTCCTGCACACGATTATCCACTTCTTGAAGGAGAACCCTCTCGCCTTTTCATTTACCTAGTATCTGAACACTTTCGTAACATAGAATACGACCCCGAACCCTTACTTACTTAAATCTTGTGCCGTAGCACCATGCCCGCTTATTTCCCGTAGAGTCGTATGTAACTGTAGTGTACCCGCGACAATAAACAAAGTCAATTTAAAAATAAAAAAAAAAAAGTGACATGCTTCGACATCGTAGTTCCGGCTGGCAGATGAATCGATGATTGCTGTATACTAATAGACAACCTGGGCCCGCGATTTATCTCAGTTGTGCACATGGCAATGGAGCCAACAACTACATAAATTTGCTCACCGAGTCACCGGAATGTGTAAACAATTATCGATTTATCGGTCACAGTCACATTCTGCAAAGTACTCTACAGCTGGCTGTGCATTATCGTTTTACTACATGTGTACGAAAAGGTGGTAGTAGCAAAGGCTGTACTGTACAACTGGTTGGCGTCTTATATCATCCATAAGTACTTCCGTATAAAAGGCGCGTTCGTGTAATCAAGATACCGCCGGACGTGCTCACCGGGGACATCATATGGACCTGAAGGCATCGTCTTTATTTATCCCCAGAATGCTGTACTCCAGATGAGTCAACCGTATACGAGATAAGGTGTCCGCGCTACTAACCAGTTGGGTATATGACAGGCTCCCGAGTGTACGCAGGAGGTGGTGGGCGGCCTTCCACAAGAGTGGGAGAATATCGCCGTGGTAGGATAGGATCAGGCGGGGCTGAAGCCGGATTAGAGAGAACAGATCCTTTTGTTATGAAAACTTGCTTACCTGCAATACGCTTTTTGAGGCCTTTCTCTTTCTCATATCTCCCACATCCTGAGACGAAGACGAAGAGGAGTAGGATGCAGAGAAGGCAAATGCCAGAAACAACCGCAGCAGTTAGTCCCATAGTGTACGATTGTCAATGACGGTTGAGCGTGAGTGTGAAGAGGATTTGAGGGTTGGGAGCTGGTGTGGTGTAGATATTTATGTACTTGACCATGGTCGTGCATGACGCCCATCAGCTATTGTCGTCAATCTGTGGTGTCTGTGCTGTCATGCGATGCAGAAGAATTGGCTGCACAGCCGCAATTTGAATTTCCCAAACAATAAATAACAAAACTCCACTTGAACATGACGCTAATGGAAACTCATACATGTTCTTTTAAAGTCAGTCCCGAATAACGAAATCATGATTCCAGTGCTATCATTCAACGTCTGATAGGCATAACGGCGAAGCTGTACATGTATCAAACAAGTATTTTAAATTACTGCAGTGGATGACTCATGCGATGATGGCCCAATTTAGAACGAACGGCATTTATAGAGTCAAGCGCCCTCGTTAATTTTATTAGGGTCTTCTCCTACAGCTTCGTCTTGTCTGGCAGGAATAATACGCCGCACCTCAGGACGCTAGTTGCACGGCCACTTGTTTGCATTTTATTGGAGGTCAAACTCGCTTGTTTATGCAATCATCAAGGCAGCAGACGATAAGCAGAATTCATTGGACATGACAGATTAAGACGCCTTGATTGGATGCGAATTCCTGGAAGACTGGGACTATATCTTACGAAGTTAGGAGAAGATCATAGATCGGAACCTCAAACAAAGGGCTGGAATCGCAATCCCAGCACAGGAATTCACATCATCTCTTCTTCTGGGAGTCTGCACTTGCTAGCTTTTCCCTTTGGGATATTCCGGCTTCGCTCAAGCATTGGAGAATTCTCAACGATGAATCAACGTGGTCTAAGGCGATTTATACCTACTTCGTAGCCGCCTGCATGTTAGAAACCAGTAAAAGCGGGAAGCAGCGAAGTTAATGCTGAAGGTGCCAGAGTCGAAGCAGAAGATAGCTGGCAAGTCAATACCCTTTGAAGTATGCTTGATCACCAACCGTTCTCTGCTGTCTTGTGCTACCAACCGTTCTCTGCTGTCTTGTGCTACCAACACTGGAGTTGGCTCGCACGCTCCGCGGTCAGTCACTGCAGATAAAATGTTGCCTGAAGTGTACGCTGCACTCCAGAAAACAGAGACGAGCACAGAAACGGACTACCAAGGCGGTTATTGGGACGATTACTGCTTGACCAAGTTCTTAGATCTGCGGTATATTGCCTATCCGGTACGCTACTACTCTAATCAGCTGACTGTCTGTCGACTTTATGGTATAAGACCCAGATGTGACGAAGTAGTCAGCATACCCAAAGGAGAAGAGCGTAGCCGCATTTAAATTCGTGTTTGGATCACTATGTCTATCAGTATTGTCAGATATCGTTTCTCTCGTACGGGTACCTAACTGTCAAAAAACCAAGATTATGATACCAGCGCATCTTGCAGTGCGCTGTCAAGGAAAGACAGATGAGGCAGTTTGAGCTTGTCTTGGGAAGCCGCTTGAGGTCGGCCCGTCTAGAAAGAAAGGGAGGTACAGTATGGAGGCAAAGCGTCACATCCCCTTACCCTTTTCACTCAATGATGAGATTATTTTAGAACCCGCTACAGCTATCATGACAAGGAACAACACTTGTTTTTGAATTGCCATCCCACGTCTGTGTTCCAAATATGAACATCTGTCCAGAGTTATGATTTGTAGCGATATATATACATAGTCATTTACAATAGACCAAAAAGGACCAAACCAGCTGTGAAGGACCAAGCGGATTCCGAGCTATCATGACCCCACCCACGAGAGGCCGAGTTTTTCGCTGATCCCGTTGGCTGGCCAGCGGCGGTTGTGCGATTTCCTCCTGCAGTGGAACTACCAGGAGCGCCTGGTTGTGAGTTGGCAGCAACGTATGTCCGAATGTATGAAACCTCCCAATATGCATTGTCATATGTAGGGCTCCCTGCTCCGAGCACATTGTCCTCCTAGAAAGAGCTAAGCGTTAATTGTTTGTCAGGAACATTGTCCTGGCACTTACGCAAACGGCTTGCGCTAGTGGTGGCTGACAAGTCTGGTTGTTGGCATTCGGAGCTCCGTAAATGCTCGGAATTCCAGCCCTATTTTTTTCTACAAGTAAGACGGGGCAACTGAAGGATAGGAGCGCAACCGTACCAATCACCGCATATATCTGTGCTTAGAATCAGCTGCTGCGGTTGGAAGCATTGGGGAAAGTTGCAGGTGGTGTTCGGAAAGGCTGCACTAGGGGTTCCCCATGATCCATCGATGTTTATTAGGGATCGGCTTGTTGCTGACGTGATAGAGCTGGGAACATCCTTTCGCTAACGGAACAATGAGGACACCGTTTTGTTACACGTCGGGGGTCGTGGACCAACTCACGCTCCAGAACCACATATAAACGCCGCTAACATCGATTTGTGTTGCCCACACACCTCCATTTGCGTTTGAAAAGGCGCCGCCGAAGCTGTTCGGATTTGTTTCGAGTATGGCACACCCTTGATCATGAGTGTAGGTTGAGAGGCAATTTGTGTTAGTGAGAGTGCCAGTCATGTTACCACCAGCGCTAACCGTGCAACCGGAAGTTGTGTGCAATGCATAGTTATTGCTCGTCATTAAATTGACACCTTCTATGATATCTATCTCTCCATCGTTTGGCCAATTAGGTCCGGACGTCCAGAATGCTGGCCACACCTAAGGACAATATCACATTCCTGTTAATCGACATGTGGGAATGGAACGCACGGAGCAACCATAGGGAAGATGGTGCACGTCTATTATGATGAGATTCCCAAAACTGTACATGTCGTTTGACACGAGGCGCACCTGCGAGTTCGAAAATAAGCAGTAGATACGCAATTGTCAGTTGTTCTGACCGAGTTTCTAGTTGGATTAGGCCCATTGGGGACTACTTGTTGAGTATCCACTTTGATGACGGCATGTCCAGCCGAGTTGATAGATGTCAGATTGCTCGCCATGGCGGTCGGTCTATCGACCCAAATTACTCTCCCTTGCAGTTCATTAATAAGTCGAATTCGCTTTGTCATCTCGATCGATATTTGAAAGCCTACTCACCCGTGTTATTTCTATCATAGTCGTTGGTGAAGGTCCAAGCATCGAAGAACGTGTTGCCTGCATATTCCCTCAAGGGATAATAGCTCGCTTCTGCTGCGATAAATAAACTGACGATGAGGGTGAAAAGAAGGGTAGAACCCATCACCAAAACTTCGGGGGCTATGTATTCTGATGGACTGACCTCTGAACATTTATACAACGATCATTGGATGTTGAACCCAGTTAGAACTGACTTCGGGAAGATCAGGTAAACCGAGATCCGCGTTGGCCCTCTTGCCTCCGCATCCACTTCGCTCGTCCGCTGTCCTCCGCCTTCCCCCTACGTCATCCAACCTCTTTTGCTATGTAGCTAGCCTTTTATATAACACGACGAGAAAGAAACGCCTATGCACGACTGGCTCCGATGAGACGATGTTCGGTGCCATATTGTCCACGTGCTGCCATAGCTGAGCATAAGTTAGACTTGACAATATACATGGAGTCACGTTCATTACTGCTCATTGGTTGTACAAGCAACCTTCCGACTGGAGAGACGATACGGAGACAAAAAATGGTCGCATTTAGATGAACACTGCGCAATTCCCGTGCAGGTTCTAGCCACACAGGTCCCTAATGATGTTGCCCGCATAAGTCAAGCAGCCTCCATTGCATGCATTGCGGGGTTGAGTTGAGCAAAAACAAATTGGACCGTTCTTTAAGCTCACGCGATGCACGGAAGCACGACCACCAACTATATTCCAGCACCAATCCAACAACTACCTGCCAGTCCCAAGTCTCGCCAGAAGATCATCGGCAGTTTCTTGCTCCTCTACCGAATCCGCTTGCGTCACCTATAAACCAGATGTCTGAACGCGTACTCTTCGTCTAATAACGGGATCACAGCTTACCACCCTGAGGACCGACTTCTTAGACGACTCTTGCAGTTCACCAGCAACGATCAATTCATCTAGAATCTGTCCGTGCAACCAATCAGTCGGAATCAAAGAAAAAGAAACCAGTTGGACCGCACCGCATATGCTTTTTGGAAATTGAATATCCTTTAACGTTGAATTACTTCAGATGGCAAAGGGAGCGAGTAAGAGTTTCGATCTCACAAATCAAGTTCGCATACCTAGAACGTGTTGGTAAAGCACACGAAAACGCAAACAGCAAAAACGCACGTTTCCAAAATACCGATCCAGCACTTCAACATAACGATGCACAATCTCCAGCGTGATCAACTCGTTGTCCCCCGAACCGATACCGGATACAAAGAACAGCGACGCGTACCGCCTATAGACGATTTTCGAATCTGTGCGCCCGATCGTATAACTTGCTAAAGCTCCACAGCCAGCAGCAGCAGCACACCTTTGTACTCCAAAAAGTTACACATCTTTGTGCGCCGAGCAAGAACTAGTTGGGTAACGTCTTTGACGATCTTGGATTTGACTTTGGACGGCATTGTAGTGAACCATTTCGACAGGCGGACTTTGCCTAGATGTGGGTGGTACTTTAGATGTGCTTTTAAAGTACCTGGTCAAAGTCCAGACCTTGTCGCGAGACGAGTAGAATGTAGTTGATCATTGGCAAACGGTTTGCCGGTCACAGTCGGCGCATCACTTGTCACACCACTATACTCGGCTAGGACACTCGAATTCCATTATTTAATCATACGGAAAGTTCATACTTGTAACTAAACTAAAAGTACACAAAAATTCACTCGCGGATGTGTTTAATCACTACCCGGATGGTGGACAGGAGGCACATGATGGGATATATTCCCGGCACCACCTCTCCCAGTGGACTCGTGATCACGGTGTTCATGAGACGGACGTTCGACAGGAGGCAAATGATGATGAGTTATATTCGCTGCACCTCCTCTTCCCGTCGAGTGTCTATCGAAACATTAGCCAAGGGAACAAGAACAAGAGACAACGAATGGCACGCACATATCGTCTCCTCTGTTGCGATGACCCTGTGCAGCCAACAACTCTCCCTCATCAGCTTCGTAGGGAACAGCACCAGGGACGATATTCCCGGCTCCACCACGTCCAGTTGAATGAATGGAGGGGGGGGTATCACGTGCACGAGAGCGGGAACGGGAGCCGCCTCTGATATTTCCGATACCTCCTCGGCCGGTCGAATGCTACATATCAATCAATCCTCTGCATTCTGGAATGAAAAAAGAAAATGAACGCACAACGCCAACTTCGTTATCCGCAACAATATGTGATCTAATCAAGCCTTGATCCTTGTCATCCGCGCCTGATCTCACAACTCCAACGTCTCGGGATGGAGAGCGGATGTTCCCTGCTCCACCTCGGCCGGTGGAAAATATGTGAGTCTGCTCTTGTCTTGGCTCACGGCCACGGGAATCTGAAAAGTCGTCTGGTCCGCTGTCTGGTCGGGCGTCGCGCGCAACAGAGGATGGACGTATGTTTCCTATACCGCCACGGCCAGATGATACCTGGAAAGAGAGCGAAATCAGTTGGAGAGGATGAAGAGGGTCAGAGCATGACGTACGAGCGCATCGCGACCTCTGGATACCGATCGTTCTGAAATGGACATTTAGTAATAAGTAAGAGGAAGTAGAGACAATAACACGATGAGGTTCTGAGGGAATGTAATCCTAAAACAAGGGTATTTATACCGAAAAAGAAAGAAAAACACAATGAACACGGAACATATCCATTGGCGTTATAGGATCATCTTAGACCCACTTGGCATAGCCTTTCGCTGAAAGTGAAAGCCCGCAGCCTAGGCCTGTTTCCCCGTGGACCATATGCACTTGGGAGAGGTCGGCTGAGGTCGGGCCCGGTCAGGAACAGGCCACACGTCATGTCATGAACCAGAACAAGAAATGACGACGTCATGAGTGAGTTGTGATTGCACATCATGAATGCATGCACAGCATCTAGACGTGCCTGTGGCTCTTGTCCGTGGCATCGGGTGGCATACTAGTATCCGTATATGTGTCCAGAATAGACGAGAGCATCCCAGAATATGAATATGAGACAGGCAAAGATAAGAAAACCAAAGTTGAAACATTTGAATTGAAAAAGAAATGATGGTGGTGGTGATGGGAGATCCACCTAAATATAACGAAAGAAAGATGACAAGACTCAAATTGCTCACCTCTTTCACCATTCAACGTACTCTCATCATCTGCGAATGTTTTTTGATGGACCTCCGAAGCTCCTTGTCCATGCTCTGGAGCAGAACTGAGCGTGTTTGTAATTTTGGAGCCTATGAGGGACAGAGTACGACTTATGGGTCCGCGTGAGGGCGAGCGGAACGAACTCGGCGCAGCAGGTTGTGCACTTGAAGGGCTGTGAGGAGCAGCCATGATCCGTAAGTCGTCAGTTATTTTCTTGCTTTCTCTCCTTTGTTGACAGCGCGGTCGACAACTACAGTCCGCGAAAGAGAAAGTTGGCGGAGAAGAAGAAACGAACGGATATATAAACAGCCAAGGGGTATGGAATGGAAAATATTATGCAATAATTTCGTGTTCGCGCGTGCATGTTTTGTTTCCGGAACTTGATATCCACTAATTAGACCCCAGTTTCCAGTGTCCAATGGCGTTAATCCTGTGATCGACTTTCCCCCTGACCATGTTCCACTGGGAATAATTCGTTTTCTAGAAGGCGTAGGCGAACAACGAACAAACACACGTGTACACGACGAAATTGAAATTTTGCGGCTTCACGAACGTGCAACTTTGAAGAGAACACTTGTCTGACTTCACCCCTTTCTGTGCATGCCAAACGTGTGCAGAACTGAAAATTCTCGCATTCTCGCATTAGGGTTGTAATATGTACGTATGACTGTGCCGCGACCCGTGTTGGACGTCACCACATGATCAATTTTTTACACAGGTTGAAAGATTTTCCACCTTTTCCAACCCCAGGATCCGGTAAGTAATGGAAAGCTTGTTCCTTTTCGGCTTGGTTTACCTAGTCCCATATCCAAGGCTTGCGGATTGAAATGGCTGAACTTTATAACCTACTATAGGCTCCTACGGTCGCAACAGCCCCACTCAAAGGTTGACTCAAGCATATTGTAAATGCTACGGCGTTTCCGGTCACAATTGTTCCAAGTCAGTCGGACACTGGTGTGCTCCTCGGATTCGAATCATGTACACAACTGTATTATATTATCTTCACTCCACTGTAGAATAATGCATCACCCTACAGCCACTTGGCTTGCTTCGATCAAGGTATCATCCAAACGGACATGAGATAAAGCGAAAAATTAAAATCATTACTGCGAAGCTACTCGACGCGGTTTGTTGACTTGGGGACCGACTACTGTCTTTGTTGGGTGGTACATTGAACATGCGAAGATAAGGATTCAACGAGGACCCAATTGTCCACTCGACGCAGTTCGCTACCTGTGCAATGAACACGCGAAGGTGAGGATTTAATTGTTGAGCTACTCGATGCAGTTCGTTGACTTGGGGGACAAGTCTTGATACATTGAACATGCGAAGATGAGGGTTGAGTCGAATTGTCGAGGACTGGACGGTCCTTGTTACGTTTTCTTTACAGTTTGATCCAATGTCCACTGTCCTGACCGATCTTCCTCTATTCGCTTCATCGCGACGTGCTGAAGCAAGTTGATGGTGAACGGAAATGCGCGGTTGAGCGGAAAGACTCAGCGACCCGAATATCCTGGAGCTTTCGTGCCAACTCTTCGGGGACGAACGGTCTTGTCGGTGGCGTACTGGGTGTTGTACTGTGCGAGGTCGTCTGAGTTAGACCAGCTTCTGGCGAACTCGACAAGGCGTGCTATCCCGGCCCCTCTGCCGTCAGGCCATTCCCCGGGCGACGTAGAACCCTGGCACCGACTCCTCATCCATGGCCTCGAGCTTAGACTTGCCGAGCACTGACCGTCAAGCTGAGAATATTAAAAAGATGAGCTTCAACACAAGCGAAGTGTAAGTTTGAGAGAACGCACGGGAAGTCAGAGTCAGCAAATCGTGTCGCCAGCACATTGTTCTCTCTTTCTTCAGGGAGGGCGGCGCTCATACTAGCAAGCACGAAAAAGGCACATGTTCGGGACAGAATATAAGTAACGCGGTTCAAGCGAGCTGGAAGAGTGCATGTTATAAATAAACGAGGACAGGAAGAAAGCACGCACTGTCCAGCACTGAGGTCAAACACTCCGACACTTATATGGTGGATGAAAAACGAATATCCAGCAAGGATACATGTTTGAATACCCAATTCTTCTGGGCTACAGTGCTTTGATAAATGAAGATCAATTAGTGAAAATCATTTTACCCGAATCAACTATACTCGCCTCTCTCGCAACACGGACAGAAATAAAGATCGAGGGAAGAGTACGAAAAGTTCAGGTCTCGACTCGCCACCACTTTCTCCAAATACTCAAGTACTTGATACCTCGTATTTCTTAACCCTTTGTATTTCTCGTTTTTCTAATAAGGGAAGGGGGGAAAATCATGTCGCTTCGTCAAGTAGAAACAAAGACCTAAGGAATAAATAACAACCACAACAATGTTATTTATGCACACAAGCTGTAATAAATAATGTCGACGATCAAAAAGCTCTGCAATAAAGGAAGAAAGAAAGGGGGAACGAGGGGCTCTTGAAACCGTTTTTTGTTTTCTTTGATACATCCAGAGTGTGCGGGAGAGCCAAGTCACGATTAAGAATGCGTATCGTAATGTCGTCAACGTGCGAGATAGCAAAGAAAGCGAAGGGTGGAAGAGAGACGAAACGTAGCAGGGCGGTTACTCAGGCTTGACACGCCATATTACCGCAGCTGCCGCTACGCTCAATACGAGGACTCCAAACGCTGCTTGAGCATTGACATACGGCAGGTGCTTCACGCAGTTCGTAAGCACAGATCTTATAAAATGGCTAACCACTCACCGATAATTCTGGCCGGCCTTTACTGCTCCCTCCTGTATCAAGTGTTCCTTCCCCAGCTTCTGATTCTCCTCCTTCACCTTCGCCGTCGCCTTCATCGTCCAACCCGGACCCGGACGAAACAGAGCCAAACGACATGGAAAGCCGATCTCCCACACTAGGGTCCGGCGTTACTAAACTCTTCTCTGGATGGTGAAGATGATGATGATGCGCACGCATCACCATATTCAACCTCATCCTCTCTTCTTCGTCTTCCACCGTCTCTTCTTTCACCACCGACGAAGCACTGACACGTTTGGTCATCAATAGCGCCGCCAGCTTCTTTTCGCTCGTGATTGGACTGTGATTGCTGTCCTCACTAGCGAGCGTAACATCGGTGTCGGCTTCAACGCCTCCTACACCCCGGTCTCTCGAACGACTTCGGCTCTTGGACCCCGAACCTTCAAGAATTTCTTCTCCCTCACCTTTGTCACCACTTCAACCCTCTCTTTCCTTCTTCTTTCCAGCCTTCTTCCTCCTTCTTCGATACCTCACAGAATCCGAAGACCGACTCCTCGGCGGACTCGGGGGCGTAACAAGACCTCCGTTTAACCCGTGCTTGATCGCTTCTCCGTTAACTACTCCTCCTCCAGCGTGTTCGCGAAACCACGAGGCACCCCCACTGCTCTCTTGCGCCTGTTGCTGTATCCGGGTAACGAGCGTTTGCAACACCGATAATTGTTGACCTTGACTCGTCTGCATCTCCTTCATAGTTCCCATACTCGTCTCGAGGCTTGCCACCGTTTCAAGTCCAGCGTCGACGTCACGCGTCTTGGCCTCAAACTCCTCCCGTGCGCGGTTAAGCCTCTCACGTTCCTGACTCCATTCTTCCTGAACGGAGCTCCATTGCCCTTGAACAGATTTTTTCCACTCGGAGAGGATCTCGGTTAGGGGAGTCTCTGCTTCCTTCTCTTTGGCGAGTTCAACGGACGGAGGAGGGGTGACAAGTATAGGAATGGTCGGAGGCAGTGGTGGCGGCGGCACGGTAGCAGTGGCTTTGACCAGAGCCTGGAGAGATTCAACTTGCTTTTCGAGCGCTTGAATCGTCGCTTGGGCAGCCACATGTTGTGCCTCTAGCGCCGATTTGACGGCCACGTTTTGTGCCTCTAACGCCGATTTGACAGCCACATTTTGTGCCTCCAGTGCCGATTTGACAGCCGCCTGTACTTGTTCTGATATTGCAATGGGATTCGTATCGGGAGGATTGGGGAGATCCTTATGCGATGAAGGTGATAACAACGAACTTTGAGCGTGCATGTCGATGCCGATGGTGGGTTCAGGGGTCTTGGGCCTTCCGAGCTCCTCTCGTCTTCGATGCTTTTCTTCGTCCGTCTCGAGATCGTGTTCAGGGATCTCCTCAGTGATATCACGATGCTCCATGCGCTCTTCATCCTCTTCATCGATACGCTCCAAACTGTCCCCGGTCGTAACAGTCATGATGCTCTTCGCATCGTCTTCTTCACCATCTTCATCGTCGTCGAAATTACTCGACGGTTTCCTACTGGTATCATTGTCTCTTTCCGCAACGAACAAGTCCAATTCACGAGCTTTCACGAAGTCACGTAAAACTCGCATCTCTTGCTTGAACGCGTCTTGCTCAGCGGATCTGCTCTCCAGCGTTCGGATTTTGTCAACGTGAGAAGCAAGGGAGGACTGCGTATCTTGTAGCTGCGCTTGTATTTCTAGCAGCGTTTCGGGGGGTAACGTAAGAGGTGGAGGATGCCCGGGTCCTCCATCTGGTGGCGGACCGTCGTGCGTAGCGATGACCCCCGCTGACGAAGATGGTTGCTGTTCCCCACCTTGTGGCTGTTGAGCCTGGGGAGGACGAACGGGAGGTAATGAATGAGGCGGCGGCGGCATATTCTGTGGCTGCATATAGTCAGCCTAAAGCGCACGCGCAACCAAAAAAAAGATGACTTACCAATGAACCTCCAAGCGTGTCTTGGATCTCACTCAACGCCGTAGTGAGGTTGTGCAATTCTGCACCTGTATCTTTGCTCTTTTGCAGCTCGCCTTGAAGACGGCTGAATATGAGGTCGAAGGAAAGTCCACTTTTGCCTGGTGGCCGGATATTACCGCCCATGCCGCCCATCCCAGTCAAACCCTGCTGTGCGAGCTGGGTGCGGCGTTGTTGTGGAGCACCCGGAAAGTTGAATGCGCCGTTAGTGCTAGCGCCCGGTTGGCCAGCGTGAAGAGGGGCATTAGCGCCTTGAGTGTGATACTGCTGCGGTTGTTGTTGTTGTTGTTGCTGCTGCTGTTGCTGCTGTTGAAGCTGCTCGGCCCGCGCCGCAACTTGTACATCTTGTTCGTTAAAGACGCATACAACCCGAGCTGCGACTTTGTGATGAATTATAGTCTTGTTGTCCTCGCCAACAATGTCGATCCCAAATTCCTGTTCACATACGGGATGCAGAAATGAGAGCTTATCAATCAAACGAAGCAGAAACACTCACGACGATGTCGTCACTTTTGAGTTCAAATGGCTCAGACTCGACGCCTTCTTGACTCAGTCGTTCGCCGTTGATGAAAGTTCCATTTGAACTCTTGACGTCTTTGATAAAAATCTGCGCACGTCCCGTTAAAAAAATGCCACGAGCCAGGACATGACCAGGAACCGCACCTTGCCAACATCTTCCCACACTTCTGCATGCTGTCTGCTGAGTACTTTTGAATCAAAGTAACCATTCCGCTCGCCGGGGGCGGTCTTTGCGTT
This sequence comes from Amanita muscaria Koide BX008, assembly GCA_000827485.1. Classification (NCBI taxonomy): domain Eukaryota; kingdom Fungi; phylum Basidiomycota; class Agaricomycetes; order Agaricales; family Amanitaceae; genus Amanita; species Amanita muscaria. The sequence goes on along the minus strand of KN818247.1, from coordinate 128,659 downwards.
CGTCTGTCTACCGATTTTGACATGCTGGTTGTTGGAAAGAGCAATATGTTTGGGGATAAAAGAGTCATTGATTGGATATAGATAAAGGGCGGGGAAGGGAGGTTGGGGTTGGGAGGCGGGGAAGGGAGAAGGGGCGGGCATCGCTGACGATGTTGGGGGACGTTGGGGGACGCGGTTGGGTGGGAAGGAAGACAACGGATGCTCTAACCCTAACCTTAGAGCACTCACGTGGTCACAGCCACGCGCGTTTTCTTCGTTATCTGACTCAAATTCGCATGCGGGCACATGGTGTAGTTGGTTATCACATCCGCTTAGCATGCGGGGGGTGCCCGGTTCAATTCCGGGTGTGTCCATTCTTTTTTTCATCTTCTCCGCGGCGATACCATGGTATAAGGCCCTGGTTGACCACAACTAGACTCCCATCAAAACTAAGTTACTGTAAGTATCCTAGTTGCATTGACATGTCGAACCTCCATCACGCCACTGATTATTGTTCTGTCAAGTATTCTCATAAAGTAGGCACCATCAGTGTCAATCACCCGTCGCCCTCGGCAGCCAGAGGGGCAAAGCCCAACACAGCTAACAATGCGACTCTTCCAGTTGCAAGCAATGGCTTGAACCTGCTTCTCTAGGACCTCATAGGTCTATGCACCATATCTAAGTTCTCCGTATTTTCCTCCAATCGTTCATCGTCTTTGAGCAAACTCGTGATCGCGCGCAGAATGAACATGTTTATATATAACGGTTCTCGGCCTCAGACGCGGCAGACAATACACACCAGTATATATACCCAGGTGATTTCCCATTTTTCAGCTGAGGGGGGGATTACATATGGCACTTTCTGCCGCCGCCGCCATCCCAATCATCATCGTATGCATAATCCTTATTTCCATTCACTACGCAAAAGAAGCCAAAATGACATCCAATTTAAGGTGGATGATGCGCCGGTCTGGCAATTCTCCTCGTCAGGGTAAGGACTTTCTCAAAGCAGGATTGGATGCATGACTTTACTTCGTTTAGGTCCTACACAACCACAACCACAACCGGAATCTCCTCCCTCTTACTCTTCATCAAATCGTGAGCCTCCGCCTGCGTATATTAGAGAACCTGTCTTGTATCCACCTGGTAAGTATTAGACCGGTTCTGAACAAAAATTATGCTAAATTACCAGTGGCACTCAATCAGATTGATCCTGCTCACTACCAACCAACAACACCAGGCTCATAACAACCGCTTCAGTACCGTGCAGGCGGTACCCAGGTAAAACAAGAATTTATATCTGGCTACCAAGTTTTCCGCGGGAAGCAGCTGACCGGCATCAGCTAGCTCCAATACGAACAAATTTTCACGACGCCGACAGTTTTATGGCGCTTGAGCCCTTCCAAGTTAAGTTGTTGCCGTCAGCATGATGACGTCCTTCACGTTCTTCAACAATCACAACCAATTGAATTATCTTTCTTTCATTTCCGCGGTACATTCTTCGTCTTTCCGCCCTATCACCCCAGTCGAAGAAGAGAAGACACATATAATGATCACATCACACTTACATTCATGATTCAGTATTATCCATAATGGCATCAATGCATCATCATCATATGAGATGTATACGTTTAAAAACGTGTAAAACAGACGTTAGCACATCAAGAGTTGGCATGCACGTACTACCCCAGGTAAAGATAAGAAGGTTTGATCCTTTGTCAAGCCATCCATAGTGCCCGATCATGTAGTATCGTGGAGACTGTGCTCACCCGTATTTTTACCAAAGTGCCTGGTATATATTTGTCAAAAGGTCGCGGCAGTCGGTTTCCCGATCAGGCAGACCCTGACAATTTACACACAGATCTACCGCCACTTTTGCTTACTCTCATCATGTTGCCCATAGTTGCAAGTCAAGTTGGGGACAAAGTAGTTGTATCCAGGCTGAAACCACCTGCAAAGCCAAGTATGGGTTCGAACTCGGTTCTCGATCATTTCAACTGAGAAGCGAGTCTCCCATACCTCGTGCATGAACTCGTCCGTCCCCGTCGTTAGCCGTGTGCAGGGCACCGAACAGCCCCAAAATGTAATTACCCACTCCTTTAAAGCCACCGTGTGTGGTGTGCGCGGTAACGCTGGAAACGGGGGAGTATAGACTTTTTAGACTCCTCAGCAACGACTCCGAATCTCTCCGCAAGCATGGCGCTCCCAGACACTGCAACAATTGCTATTGCAACCATTCTCATACTCGTACTCATCTTTATCCTTCCATTCGCCAAACGATTGGACCGTAAAGTAATGCAAGATCTTCGGTTTCGGGAAGGTAGTTACACCATTGGGGCATCCGAATGACTGTGCCTTCTCAAACGTTTTCAGTACCTCGGCAGCTTCCCATTACCAGTCTTCCTCGAGAAGATCCTCCCAAATATTCTCCACATCGTGAACCTCCTCCTGCATACACAAGAGAACCTGTCATGTATCCACCCGGTCAGTAGGATTTTCTTAGTCTTTACAACTGTATGACTCACTGCGTTGCAGAATTTACTGATCACGTTATACCCATTTACCTCCCGATGCCAGTAACCACACCGAATTTGTCGAGCACAGGGTTCCAGAATGGAGAGACGCGAGTAATGATCCAGAGTTGAACGAGTATGTGTTTTTGGACTTCATAAGAATTCCAAATTGTTCTTATTCGAAATGAACAATGTAATTGGTGTGGGGTTCCGCTGAACCAAACACACCTCCGAAAAATATTTTCTCAGGTACTACTTACCACTCTGATCTTTCGGCATCGGAACCTCAGAACCAGCATGTTGGATGACAAACGTCTGATGCTTAGAAAGTTAGTGATCAGCTTCGACCTTTCTTCATCGTGTTGGCCATGCTGTTGGCTGCCGTCGCGAGTCCGCGGCGGATTCAATACAGCAATGCAGTGAGCAAACCTGACCATATTCACTTTCATTTTCCAAGCCTGGGTCTACCGATAGTAGATAGAGTTATCAGGCGAGAGTAGACAGGAGCGACGGACTCGGATTCGTAGCGGTGCCTTCCTAAGTGAAATTCGATTCATGACAATGAACAAGGTTGGCAATCAGTTCATGCATCGCGACTCACCAGGGAAATATTCGTATCATTGATCAGTGTGTCATTCGTGCTACAGAAGTGAGTGAAGCACTGCATGACGGAACAAATTCGAATTAGTCACGCCTATGCCGTAACGCCTCATTACTGCGGTAATAACACCCAATCTCACAGTACAGTCGGTCAGGCCCTTTGATTGTTTGATGCTCAGGCTGACATTGGCTGTCTGTAGAAAGTACACTTGAACCCACGGTGAGAGAACCATCAATCCCTGGCGTATGACCATTCAATCAACTTAGTCTCTTCACACGCAACAGCAAATGCCCAATCTTCATGACCTACCAGCGGACATCCTGAGAGACATATTCTCAGCATGTGAACCTCGAGCCCTTACAGAAACATGTCATTACTTCTCAACGGTCGTTTATTCACTCCCACAATTTTCCAACATTTACATCGGTCCTCGTCAACTAGACCCTCACTTACTCCGCTCGCGCCTTGGACGCATATCTACCTCTCTGTTAGTGGTATCGATCGGACCAATCGCAGCGGACATCGTTGAAAGTCCTCTAGTCGAGAGCATATGTACATTGCTTGCCGAACTCAGCAGCGAAATCAACCAGCTCGAAATCAGCGCCGAGACTGCATTGGCAGCAGGATCCCTCCTTAGCGGTATTTTCTCCGGATTTGCAAAACCTGCCATGACCTTTCCGAAATTACAAAGATTGTCTGTACAAGTGAAGCTGGAATACTTCGGTGACTATACGCCCGCGTGGCCGCAGCTAGACCTAGTTCTCGAACACGCAGCGGAAAATTTCCCGGAATTACAGATTCTATCCCTTTCCGATTTCTTTGAATGCATTCCCGCGCTACACGGAACACCTCCTTTTTCCAATTTGCACACCCTCATCTTGGATGGATCTTGTGCAGGACAAGGAATGTGTGCGCGTCCCATCATTGCCTTGCTCCACAATACACCCATCCTCGAAACTCTTTGGATAAAACATCCCATAGGATTCCATAGCATCATCGCGTCCGGGAGCGAATTTAAAAAATCGCCAGTCGTGGTCCTTTCTTGCCTTGCAAGCCTTACAGTCTCGTCACCAGGCAGTTCTGGGCTTCTCCATTATATAGTGGCACCTGCCTTGCGCGATTTACATGTCGACGCTTCCAGAGATCCATATTCTTGGGACGATGGTTTCTCCTTCTGGAAAAACATGGGAATTCGGGCGATGACAAACGCGCTGAGCTCGCTCGCACGTTGGTCAACTAATCTCCGGCGTCTCGCGATCACAGCGCTCTACCTGAGGGAGGAAGATTGGAATTGGCTCATGTTCTCTGGTCCGCCATTTCCACGACTTGAAAGTCTTGCTATCCATGGTTTGAAATCGACCTTGGAAGACTCACAAGTCGAGTGTGCGTTCAACGACTCGTTGCTTCTTCGGTGTTCGGAATACCAAGGTCCGATGATATCCTTGCACAGATTGGCTGTGCTCAACTGCGATCTGCCGCTGACTGGCTCGGTTCTTATAAAAGCTCTCATGAGCCGCTTGAATGGCTCACCAAGAGAGGGTTTTGAATTAGAACTGGATGATAAAGGACCTCAGTTCTCGGAGGAGGAAGTCGGAACGCTTGCACAGGTTGGTGTTAAATTAATCCGTCGTACGGAAGGGGAAGTGAAGGAGGACGAATGGTGGAAACACGGTCATGGCATTGATCCGTCTGATGCACACGCGTATTGAATCGACCGTGATGCGGGTCATGGGAATTTCCATGCCATCGTGCAAATCATGGGGGACAGTGACTAGATTGCGCAAATGGACATTTCATTGATGATGAAAAGCCATATCCCGGGCACTATCGTACATACACCCTGAACGTTGTGAAATTTTACTGTTCACAGTTACTATATCAAGGTAATCAGTAACGCATATCCTCGAGTCGGCTCTATCTGTAAGTTCTCAAGGCCGATTTCGGAAACATCTATGCAAGTGAATGGGATGGGTAGCCCAAGTGGCCGTGTCGTCTGAGGACGTCTTGGTCTGACAGAATCCATCTGTATGCAGCATCCGTAAGTGTCCAAACCAGGGTTAAAACTAGGTGCCTTTTTGAATTTCGTTGAAACCGTCACTCGTCTCCTCATGAAGTTCGTTTGACATTCTCACCCTCGAATGGTAATGTTAAAGTCAACTTGAAAAACCACATTGATTCGACCACTCAACGCCCTGCAGGCAAACCGATACAGAAATACAGGACGAAAGATTCTTTATTTATAATGAGAAGGAAAACAAGTAGCTGACCGATGTACAAAGGCAAATCGTCAACAAATGCGACCGTGGTTACGTGCCCGAAATTTCGCTCTTGGCTTTTTCACCCGTGTGCCTTTGAACAACTTCTTTCCCCGGCCCTGATTCTGCAGCACTTATTTCGGAAATGAATTGCTCTGTTTCTTCTGTCACGGCATCTGCTGCGTGAAAGTTCACAGTCGAAAGTGAATTTTCCTGGTTTTGAAAACCCGTGTCCACATGGGTGTCATGCGAGGTAGAGCGCTCCTCATGGATACGAATCAGGATAAGGTTGAACGCGACTCCAGGCATTGAAAAGTTCTAAGAGAACGTCAGTGGTGAGCTAAGTAATGATACTGTCGCAACCGTACAATGTTAGCGACCAAGCGAGCGAAAGGGACTGAGTTGTCGTGCACAGTTGAAACCATGCCAATGTATGTCATTGCATACCCAAAAGTTGATAATGTGTAAAGCAAGCCGGATTCGATTATGATTCGACATGTCTTGTACAGACGCCCTGGTCTATTTGTGCTGTTCTGTGCTACACGGACAATGCGATATATGATCGCAGCTGCTACATGTTAGCTTCCCATTTTCATGAAAAGTATGAGCATTCACGTGTTGCGTAAAGGTTGATGGCTATACTGCCAGCATAGAACGTTATTACGAACATCAAAGTAAAAGCTCCAGTTACTGCCTGTTGCTGGTGTTGCTCCACCGAACGGATACCATGCACTAGTTCAAGTACAATGGCGATGAAACACCCAGTCCACAGCATGAGCGGAAAGCATACAATTCGCCATGACCTTCCATAGACTTGCCAGCAACGATATATCTGTAGGATAAGCTTGTGAGCTGTCAGAAACACAGCCGTCACATACCAGAACGGCATCAACAATTAGCATGCTTATAGGTCCATCTGCAAACTGCAAGATTATTCAGTACTGCTCGGCCAAGCACATTGGCCTTTCCTGATCTTCCTACGCACGTTTAAGCAATCAAATATCGACCATGCAAAGATTTGGCGGTCCCTATTCGCTGTCATCACGGTCATCGGGAGTGACGATGCAAGGTCTGTGGTTGTGAGTAAAAAGACAAATACGGTGATGGTGAGTATTGGCCAGTTGATGTTTGGCTTTAATTTCCATCCCCCGTCATCATAAATGAGCCACCGAAGACAATGTACGAAGGTTGCAAGGTACAATCCATATAGAAAAGATTGTATGATCTTCAAAATAATAAAGATGGCGGATTGGGTCAGCATGGGAGTTCAGTCAAAATATGTGGGATTGGTAAGTTGTCGGAAACCTTTTTTATTATTTTCTATTTAATCCCGATCACAACGAGCGATCAGTTTAGCCAGGCGCAAGTGATTGATGAAAAGAGATCAGTGGCTTGGGCGGTTTTGATCACCTGGAAGCTAAGAAGCACCGGCATAGTGAAAAATTGCGGGAGCCGGATGGAACAGTGCCATTTTGATCTGAGCATTCTGTTAGGCGTCAGATATACATAGCAAGGCAACTCACCATAGATTCCACGGTAACTTCGGAAACGACTTGCTTGCTTCTCGGAGTTCGGCACCCGAACTGAGCCGTTAAGAAAAGTGCGGTCAAATTTTGGTCGAATAGGGTACTAGGCTGCAGGACCATAGAAATTAAGGATTTAGGCATGTTGCGGATAAAAATTGGCAAGAAGTAGAGATTGAAGCCACGTCACACACTGGTTATCAGAAGTACTGTGACGTGGCGGCCTACTTATTTATAACCGCTCTGCCAAAAACAGCAGGTATTTTACTATTACTTGCTCTTTGAGATACCTTTGCAAGTATAGATATACATCTATAACCAGACCATTCGAGTGTCAAGACTTGAGAGTCGAATACAAGTCTCAAATGGCCGAGTGACTCACACTTCACGGAACACCAAAAGATTCACTGCCCCGACACTTTATACCTCAGTCAAAGGTTTAAACATGTTCCTTCTCATACCGAGTGATCTTACATCAGTCCCTCAGATTTCAGTTGTTCTTGAAAATGCCGCAACAAATGAACATTGAACACAGCATTTATAATAGCATTTCTGCGGATAAAAACCACAAATTGAAGGCGCGTGCTTTCTTTTCTAACCTAATTTACTTGCAACATGTTCTCTTCTAGCCCGTTTGAACCACATCGTCTTCTGTTCCAAACATCCGTCTCTCTACTGTCTTCGATTTCGTGCGTGCTGGTATGGGTGCCGCCATCTCTGTAGAATGTTAGTGGCACGATTTGCTGACTCTGACTTCCTGCGCGTACCTTTAAACTTCATTTCGCCCAACTGTGAAACTCATCTTCATCACAGCGCCGATGTTGAAGCCCGAGCACATGACGTGGAAGCCTGAGTTAACTCCCGGGAACTGGAGGCGTCCTCTCACAATTGTCACGAGGCAAGAAGCATAATCTCCCAAGCGTCACGGGACCCCCTCCTACCCAACCCTCATCATCCTCCCCCACTTCCTTAAGAGAAAGTGATTACTCGAATAACCACAAGTCACCCTCCCACGCATCCTGCCACCGCCGTTCTTATTGAACACCAGACGATAGTAAGCATTGCAGTATTACAACGGTACCTAACAATCTCTTGATGAGCTAGTGACTCGTGGAAACATCATTTCAAAGGGTGGGGTGGTGATAAAGAGTGTAAGGACGGTAAGCTGCCGAAGTACAACGAACGTTGCAAAAAAGGATCCACCATCGCGCTATGGGCCTAGCTAGCATCACCCGCCGCCACTTCTAGAGTTCAGGACGGAAACTGATTACTAGAGAACTACAGTGATTCGACCAATCAACTTCCTGCGGTAAAAAGGCATTTCCGATAAATAAATAATAATTGAAATGTCAAGGCAAACTTCCAACAAATGGTTACGTGACTACTGGCAAAATCTCCTTCCCCCGTTTTTCACCCACTACTCTCCTCTGAACTACTTCTTTCCCCGAGCCTGATTGTGCCGCACTTATTTCAGAAATGGAGCGCTCTGTTTCTTGTATCGCAGCGTCGACTGTATAGAAGCGCAAGGTAGAAGGTGAGTTCAACAGGTTTTGGGATCCCGCGTCTGCGTGACTGTCATGTGGGGCAGTCCGCTCCTCGTAAACACGAATCAGGAGAAGGTTGAACGCGATTCCAGTCATAGAAAATTTCTATTAAAATGTCATGCTGAGTGAAATAATGGAACTGTTCAACCGTACGATGGCATCGGCCAAACTAGTGATAGGGTCGGATTTGCCCAATAATATAGTTACAGTTATTGCATAGACAAGAGTCGGTAACGTATACAGCAGACCGGATTCGATGATGATTCGACATGTCTTGCGTAGACGCCTTGATCTGTTTGGCACACGGAGAATGCGATAAATGATTGCAACTGCTATTATATCAGCTTCCTACTTTCATGACGACTATGATCATTTACCTGTTGCATAGACGTTAAGTGTTATATTGCCGACATAGAACGTTGTTACACACGCCAGATACAAAGATCCAGACACCATTTGTTGTGGACCTTGAGGTTGGTCGACCATAGGGATCAAATACACTAGTTCAAGTACAATGATGATGAAACACACGATCCACAGCATGAGCGGAAGGCATGCAATTTGCCATGACCTTCCATAGACTTTCCAGCAACGGTATATCTGCCTTGATAAGCTTGTGAACTATCACGAACACAATATCGTCACCTACCAGAACGGCATCGACGATTAGCATCGTCACGGGCTCTAATGCATCCTACAAGATTATTTAGTACAGCTCGACCAGCCACTGAAAAGTACACTTGGGTTTCCCGATCCTCAAACTCACATTGATGCAATTAAATATCGACCATTCGAAGATTTGGCGCTCGTTATTTGGTGTGATCGTGATTATAGGAAACGACAATGCAAGATCCACAGTTGAGAATAAAAAGACAAGTACAGTGACTGTGAGCATTGGCCAGTTGATGATTGTCTTTAACCTCCATCCGTCATCAGTGTAAAGAAGCCACCGAAGACAATGCACGAAAGATGCCAGAAACAATCCGTATAGAACAGATTGTGTAAACAAGCCAATAATAAAGAGGGCGGATTGGGTCAGCATGGGGACTAAGTCTAGTTATGGTGGGTTGTCGAAGTCTTTTCTACTAAGCTTGGAGCTTAGCTAGGTAGCAAGTGATTGATGAAAGGGGGCCTTTGATAGTCGGGAAGCTATATGTAAAACGCCGGGTTGCCGTGATAAATCGCTCACAGACTGTCATTCAAGTTGGATACATTTTGGTCTGAGCACTGCGGAGTAGGCGTCAGAGATGTTGCCGAGTCGCCG
>KN818247.1:97684-110277 GCA_000827485.1 Amanita muscaria Koide BX008 | reverse complement strand
CGTAAAGAGCATTGGTGAAGTCGACTTTTGAGGGAAACGTGAGCTTGTAATACAGCACTAGTCTATAGTCGACCCCCCCAGCTTCTTTTGAAGAGGACTTTGGAGGAAGAAATACAAGCAATATACCCGAGTTGTCATCATCATCCGCATAGCAACTCTGAGGCAAGTAACTGATCGCGAGTTTGGTCAGTTCAACGAAGCCTCCCAAGTAATAGAACTCGCCTTGAACCCGCGTCAAACAGGACCAATTTCCGAAATTCGAACTGCACAGCATGTTCTTGGGCAGAACTTCCCTTGATGTCACAGTTTCTCCTCATTGCATCCCGTAAGAATTGCTCCCAGTTTGAATTGTCAAACCTGACATATTTTGACTCCATTTCCCACTGACTTCCATCTTCTGGCTCGGGGCGATGGAACAGTTGGGGTACAAGATTTTGCATAGACACGGGGAATTCTATGGTTCCTTGTCCATCAATGTTCAAGCCTGGGTTTACCAAGCTAGACAGAGCTATCAAGCGGGAGTAGACGGGAGCGACGGATTCGCGTTGTAGGACTGCTGCCTCAAAGTCTTTCTGGGAGGATTTCAGTGCCATTGGTTAGTTTATGCTTCGTGACTCACCAGGAGACTGTTCGTAGTATAGTTGATCTGCCGTGCTTGCCAGTGGGTCATTCGTGCTAGGTCAACAAAAGTCCGAGTCACTACTAGTACGTTAGAGAAGTTGAATTTGATGTGAATTTAGCGGACCTGAAATTCCCACCAACTGTACCGCCAAGCTAATTCGCAAAGAAGGCGGCTCAGATATCGCGAACCGATTGCTGTTTGTTCCAACTCTGACTCTGATGCAATTGTAGTATGGTATTTTATGGCGCTCTATAGATCTTATCGGTAAGATACATCACTCTGAAACTACTGTTCAACCGCGATGTGTGTCAGTGGCGTTTCTATTCCGAAACATCTTGCGATATGTCTTGACACACGCAAGTCACGGCGGGTAATCTCAATCCGTGACGGCTCATTAGTAGAATAGGCGGCGGCGGCTATGCGAATTGGGCTATGGGTCTCAGTCTGGGAATGATCTTCCTCCCACGGCAGGTTGCGGTGGCGAATGATCTCAGGCGTGGTGGTCGTAGAAAGCGTGCCGGGGATGATGAGATGCATACGAAAATGGCTTGTGGTTGATGACACCTCCCTGGACGTAGAGCGCTCCTCGTCATAGGCCCGGACTTCTACTTCACCACTGTCATTAAGAGCGATGGGTTTCGCCAGTTTGTAAAATAACGTCTGAGAGTACGCACATGGAGAAGGCGGCACTCATTACCAGCAAGTACGATGGCAGAAAAGATGAAGACTGCAGAAGGACGCATGTTCGTGACAGTACAGGCCACGCGAGCTGGAAGAGAACATGGGGTAAGTAAATAGGTACAGGAAAGAAAGCACACACTGGTCAGCACAGAGTCTGAGGTACTGAGGTTTGACGCCCCATCAAGAACATTTGAGTCGGAACTGCATCGAGAATGTCTATCCATATACGACCAAACTCCCAGATATGGTAACCAACTTGAGTAGCCGTTTCCCTCGTCTACATCCTTCCACCCGGCAAGGACTGTCCAATCCCAAACCGCTGCCTTGCTGTCTGAGTCAGAAGATGTGTGCTTGGCATCTACGGACCACAGATTGAGAGACATGAGTCATGATAGCCTGCCCGACCTGCTTAGCAATGATCCTGCTGTGCACTCTGTTGAGAGGTTTCCTTCATAGGGTGCGAAGTGGAGGGTGCGAGAAAGTCCAGATGTCTGACGTGTCGGGCGTGTTGAGCGCATCAATGGCGTCGTGGTATGAATCCGTGTGATTATCGAATTCCAAACAATGGCATATCATGGGCGGCCTGATTACACGTATCAAGTTATTCAAGTTATCAAAGACTGTCACGGTATTCTCCTTTTCCTTCCATTGCCACCTTTAGGTCAGCATACCTATCCCCCATTGCCCTCTCAATAATGTGTTCGGGGCCGATGCAACAAAGTATTTCCTGCAGACCTTTGACCCTATTTTCCCATCGTTGCATTGCAAAGATATTTTGGTTTTTGATTATCTGCAGAGCGATCCTGGGTCGATCAACCAGTTTAATGTTTGCCAGTTTGTGAATAGTCACAGTGTTGCATTTAATATGCCGCAGTACTGCCTCTGATCCGGAAAAACACCGTTGAGGAACATACAACTGGTGCAGAAACTCCTTAACCTCTGTGCACGTTTTACATGCGCACAGGGATCGTTTGTTAATCTGCTGACGTAAGAACATTTCCTGTGGGTTGCGAGTTCGAGTTCCAAGAAAACACCGAACGCAGCGTTCAATTAAACGTCGGAGGAATGGTGCGAAAGGTGGCGACGAAATATCAGTATGCATTGCTTGCAGTACTGGACCTAGGTGGAAAAAAAAAACGATGGAGAGTTTTGTTGGCTGACCATCTAATCCTTCTATAGCGTCGAGGATGGTGCCACACCGCTCAACGTGGCCAGCAATGATGCAAAGCTTGATAGACCCGAAACAATCTGCAATGAGATGCTTGTGTGTCTCAACCCACAATAAGCAATCAGAGGATTCCGTTTCCCCAACATAATGATCTAAGCAACCCGTCTTCTTCCTCAATCTTGCAAGAAGATCCCCAATAGCTTCGTTGAGCCATCGATCGACTAGGATGTCGATCGCATGCTTTGACGATAAGACAGACAGTTTACACCCTTGGCCTTCAAGAATGGCTGTCGCACGGACAGTATCAAAATGAACATTCGCTTTAGAAGCCAGTATATCGCTTTTCCTCCTCTGAAGAGTTCTAATCAATTGGCCTGCGAAGAGGAGGGGCACATCGCTGTGTTCGCTACGGCGGCTAAAGGACCTGTCAATAAAACCCAGATTGGATTTTGAGGATCATACATTTCAAGTAAATAATGGATCCCATGATCGTGCGCCATGTCTATGAGATGCGGTACGTTGACGTGGCTATCCACACCGAACCTTCGAAGGCCGAGTCTGAGACGCTTGTCACACCAAAGGTTTATGGCATCTACGTCATCATCTATTGCTAGATTGAAGGGTATCTCGCGCAAGAAGGTATATAAACCGTCGAATGGCGCAATGTCCAAAATGCGCTCGAAACTGGAAACCGGTTGATATGGGACCAAGAGAGTGAATGAATACATACCTGAATCGAACCTTCTCAAAGCCGAATACCTGCAAGGACCGGAGAAGGACAGTTTGTTCGTAATGGAAGCCCAAAGTTGCGGGCCATACATTGACCGCTTCTTTCCATAACTCGAGATCAAAGCTTGTGAGAGTGAACTTGATCATTGAAGGAAAGACGATAAAAAGTCTCGATTTAATGCCAAGCTTGTCTTCTCTGAAAGTGTTGATGATGTACACCGCCATTCTTTTGACTTTTTTTTGCAGATATTGAAACCAATCCTTGAAACATCTCTCGAAAAGTGTGATGGGATGTAATGTCGTACATGCCCTCTGCACGAAATAGGACCATAACAGTGTACCTGAGGGCTTCAGATACGATTAATAGAATATCGCATGATCAGATGGTTTGCACGAACGATTATCAGGCTGGTCATGGGAACAACGTCAGGCCATAAAGACATGTTTGGGGCTCGCCGACGTACCACTGCTCCCCCGCTTCCTTTCGTGCTTTCTCCAAAACAGTTGTTCAACGGTGGCCATAGACACTGGCTCCCGATAACATGGTCGCCGTCCATGTCAATGACATGACTGATGGACCAGTCTATGTATAATTAGTAAACCAATGATATCTCTGGATATCAGGATTCATTTGAACTCAACATGCAGAGCCAAGACAGAGTATAAATCCAAGCTTTTCTGCAACACAACGAATAAATGAAGTCATCTTCCTGTCTTCATCGGCTAGGACTGGCTTCCCATTGCTAAGGTCATAATTGCGAGGTAAGCGATAGAAAATATATGGTGCCGAAGAGTAGCGAATGCGATAGTAATCTTCATCTTCGCATGGATATTTGCCTCTGTCCCAATTGACCAGAGATTATCTTCGGCGTAAAGAGCATTGGTGAAGTCGACTTTTGAGGGAAACGTGAGCTTGTAATACAGCACTAGTCTATAGTCGATTCCTCCAGCTTCTTTTGCAGAGGACTTTGGAGGAAGAAATACAAGCAATATACCCGAGTTGTCATTATCATCCGCATAGCAACTCCGAGGCAAGTAACTGATCGCGATTTTGAGTTAAAGCCCCACAACTAATAGAAACTCACCTTTCACCCGAGTCAAACAGGACCAATTTCCGAAATTCGAACCGCACAGCATGTTCTTGGACAGAACTTCCATTGGTGTCACTCAATACATCCCGCAAGAATTGCTCCCAGTTTGGATTGTCAAACCTGACATATTTTGACTCTATTTCCCCCTGACTCCCATTATCTGGCTTGGGGCGATCGCCAATCAGTTGGGGGATAAGATCTTGCATAGGCACGGGGAATTCTATAGTTCCTTGTCCATCAATGTTCAAACCTGGGTTTACCAGGCTAGACAGAGCTATCAGGCGGGAGTAGACGGGAGCGACGGATTCGCGTTGTAGGACTGCTGCCTCAAAGTCTGTCTGGGCGGATTTCAGTGCTATTCAAGAACTGGCCTTGGTATTAGTTTATGCTTCGTGACTCACCAGGAGACTGTTCATATAATTGATCTGCCGTGCTTGCCAATGGCAATGGGTCATTCGTGCTAGGTCGACAAACGTCCGAGCTACGTCAGAGATTGAATCTTGGCTGAAAATTCCCACCGTAAGGATATCATTTGTACATATTATGCTTCGCAGCTCCATTGTTTGCTCCAACTCAGGCAACTCTAGTATTCGGTATTTTATTATTTTATTCGGCTCTGTAAGATACATCACTCCACATAACTGACCGCACTGCAACCACGGTTCAACCGCGATGATGTGTGCGAGTGGCGTTTCTATCCCGAAACATCTTGCGATATTCCTTGATAAATTCCGGGTGCATGGGCACGTCGCGGCGGCGGGTAATCTCAATGCGTGACGGCTCATAGAAAGAGCGGCGACGACGAGATGGGCGGGGTTTGGAAGGTAGGTTAACAATGCGAATTGGGCTATTGGTCTCGATCTGGGGATATTCCTCCTCCCACGGCAGGTTGCGGCGGCGAATGGTCTCATAGTGTGGTGGGTCGTGATGAGATGCATAGGAAAATGGCTTGTGGTTGATAGCACCTGCCTGGGCATAGAGCTCAGGCTCCTCGTCATAGGCCCGGGCTTCTACTTCACCACTGTGATGAAGAGAGGTGAGTTTCGCCAGTGGGTAAAGTGAGGTTTGAGAGTACACACAAGAAGTCAAAATCAGCAAATCGTGCCACAAGCATTTCTTTGGAGAAGGCGGCACTCATGCCAGCAAGCACGAAGGCAGAAGAGACGAAGACGATAGAGAGACGCATGTTTGGGACAAAAGATATGGTCCAATTGAGCTGAAAGAGGATATGTTTATTGATGTAAATAAACGGGACAGAAAAAAAGCACGCACTGGCCAGCACTGAGGTTTAACACTCGGACATGGTAGGACTTATATAGGGTTGATATTCCGCAAGAATATTCCGGGAACTTTTGGCGTAACCAAGGCCAATGATTATGAGACATCACTCGGCTACGATTTTTGTTGGTGAAGCGGACAAGAAGCGAGTTATGTTCTGCAGTGTTGTCACCATGTCACATCAGTGACCAACAAGCCTTGGTAACCGGTAACCGCCTATGCACTCTGTTATACTCAACAGTCCGTGATAGTACCGCTCCAGAGCCTCCAGTTGTATTCTACACTGAAACGATTCGTATATGATTCTGTGCACCACCTTGATTGATTACTTACACGTTGTAAGAATTGTGGCGGCTCGCTTCCCTAAGCATCGATTGATAGGATACTGCATGCTCCGCACATCCGCCGATATGGCGGACAATTTGAACCGTTGACGGTCAAGGGTTACCGTGGTTCGAAACTAACAACTCGTATACGAAGAGAAAGCGTGGGCTGGAGTCAATAATGCGGACTAGAGATTTCAAACAGATAATGGATTCCGTGATTGTGCGCAACCTCGAGATCGCCACAAGACATCTGCGTTATCATCTATCGCTAGAATCTCACGCAAGAAGCTACGGACGCCGCAATAAAAGCTTGGAGCTGAGATAAGGACCGGGAGAGCTCCGAGAGTGAATGGATACATATCTGGAGTGACCGGGTTTTCTCAAAGCCGAATAGGTAACGTGCATTGACTGAAGTTGTTTGTTCCTGAAAAGGTCGTTCCTTCCATAACTTGATATCGAGTCTTGTCAGTGCTGGAGTGAAATCTGAGAAGGTTGGTTGAGGGAGATTGATTGGGTACGATGAACGGAACGTCGCATGCTTGCAAGAAACGATAATCAGGGAGCTGCCTCATATCCATTCAAGTTTGGGTTCGATGACATACCATTGCTTCTGTCCTTCCTCTCTTTCTGTCCAGTGACATGGCTGACACACCTGTTGATGGATGATATCCCCGGTTATTCGAACTCATAGATAGAGTCGATAGGGATGCAATAATGGCCAAGACACGAGTATCAAGTTAAAACTCTTCGGCAACGTGATGAACAAGCGAAGCATAACTGTGAGGCCGTAGGTTGGCATAATCGCGTTCGTAACGCGTCTACTTTGATCCGTCGGAGAGCAGGGAAAGTAAAAGAGCGAACATGAATCACATGCGTCACGGTGAGAAGGATAAAGTGGTTCCGCCGATGATTAATTTGTACTTCTCGAGTTAATAATGTTGAAAGCGAACAGCAGGGTTCAGGTCATCACACGACGTCTGTTCATCTGACTGCGGTGATTCCTATCGTACTAGCACGGCTTGTAGATAATTTGTCAGAGCAGGCGTACCCGAGGCCACTAGTCCCATATCAGATTATGGGAACAACAACCCTCTTTTGGTATCAAATACCCTCGTTTCACCTCATCGCTGCCAGCGGTCATATTCCTATCCTCTCTCTGCCTCGCACTCCTTTATTAACCCTTCATCGCGTAAAAACCGAGAATGCAGTCTCCAACCTCTCCACCCGAAGAAACGCAACCAGGACAAGAACCACTTGTCCAGGTCGAACATGCGCCGCACACCGGCGAGGACCGGTCTGACAGCTTGCCTCCGTCTTCTTACATGCCTCCTTCTCCCACCACTACCGACCCAGAACCCGCTACTCCCAAAGCGACGTTCACAACCAACATCCGACCTTACTCTGCTTCCGGCGTTCCATCTCCCCGTGGCGCCGCAAGTGCCACACGTCCCACAGCAGGCCCATCTATCTCTACCCGAACCTCGTTTACGAGAGTAGAGACGGAGGACGAACAGGCTCATCAGACGCCTTTTCCGGCTAGACCTGCGACTGCTTCCGCTGCTTCTTCTTCCTCTGCGGGTGCCTTTGGATTCGGGTTTGGGATATTTGGTGGTGGGTATGGTGGGTATGGTCGATACGGCGGGAGTGGAAGAGAGAGACTGACGGATGTGGTTTCGACTGGAGGGGGTGATGACGAATATGATGACGATGAAGATGTACAGGAACAGGAACGCGGACAGGACAAACCACAGGGACGCGCTCCGTCGCCTGCTTCTTCCCACCAACAACCACCCGTGGCAGACTCTATAACAGAAGCTCCAGTCCCTGCGTCCGCACAAGCCCCGGTCCCACAAGATCCACAAGCATACATCTCGTTTCTCCTCGTGACAGGATGCAGACGCACAATGTCGTTCGAACCCGAAACAACGGTCGGACGAGTCAAAGAACTCGTCTGGAACACTTGGCCTGAAGGTTCGTCCCCTTTTTTTTCCGACGGAAAAAAAAAAAAGAAAAAAGTTGAATATCAAAAAAACTAAAAAAGCGGTCTGTTTATAGATGAAGAGTGGCGAAAGGATCGACCGCCTGCTCCGTCCTATTTGAGGTTGTTGTATTTGGGAAGGTTGTTGCAAGATGAGGATACGTTGACCAGTTGAGTCTTTTTATTCGTTAGGTTTTTTTTTGGTATGCTCACGCCTTTGCTAAGAATTGAAAATCCCGCTTTCTCATTCGACGTTTCCGCAGCCGACGATTGTTCATCTGTCTATAAGACCATGTGCGCCTCCCACCAACGGAGCGGAGAACAGCGAGAGCCTGAACAAGAAGATGGGAAGGTTGAGAGGCAGGTCTGGTGATGGTTCGTCTCTGTTCTCTCTCTCGTTTTTCACACCCATCACGCAACTTGTACAGATGCGGACGACTCGAGCTGGAACTGTTGCAGATGCATCATATGCTGAACAAACAGGACGCCATATCACCTTTCCGTCACTACAACACAGCGCATACTAGAAATACTCCACACCGCACGGGACGCCCTGCCACTATTCAAACCACAGCCGCACACTAGAAGCGCTCCATAACGGATTTTATGAATACGAAAACTTGTCCTTTCATCAAACAAGACTCCTTGCCTACTAGGGCGATGCCGTTTCCATCCTATGCATATAATCCTCTCCTCTTTTCTTTTCTTCATCACCGCTCAACGCCCCAACACAATGATATTCTACTGCCTCATGATATACCTCGTCATCATCGTCGTCGTCAGCGTCATCAGCGTTATCAAAGCTGGTGATCACAGCTCTTCATCCCTATCCTCGAGCACGAATACAAATTACATTCGAGGACCTTACGGAGGCACTCGAACAACCGTTACATTGCCTACTCCTGGCTTACTTGTGCCTACTATCTGACGACGGGTCACGTGAGGCACTCATGAAGACCTCCCACACACTGACAGCGATGTTCCCACTCATTCTTCTCACCCACTAAACTTGACGCTCATCATGTTATCCCAATTACGACTTGTCACTTTTTCATCATCTGGCTGGTCGATCAAACAAGCTCTTTCAATGGTCCGATCAATCTTCTTCTTCCCCATCCAATATTCAACTATCCAACATTGTCGGGATCCCGGGCCGATTCATCGCAAGGGGAATTTATGCCGACTACGTCCTTAACCCCTCGCTCTGATCGCCGAGTGCGTATAGAGCATATATATTGCATATTGCCGCGGACCTGCTGTCTCTATTCAACTCTGGTTCTTTTTTCGGACCGGATCTTCATTGTGGTCGTTTCATTATGCTTTTTTTTTGTGGATCTCCAAAATTGATACCCCTCCCCCCAATCGTATGCTTTTGTGTTCTTTATCGCACTGTGTTACTTGTATTGTGTGCATAATATCTATATGGGACGTTTTTTGGTCCGAAGACTTTTTTTATTTATATCTCTTGTCTCTGATTGAGAAGCTAAGAAAGTGACATAAACCCTGACTGATAGTCAGCAGACCCACCTTCTCCCGACGACGCCCTGGCAGAATGTCACAATCAGACACAAGCTATTTTAACCGCGGGCCCGGGGCCGGCCAACCAAAGAAGATTTAAAAAAAGAGATAAAAAGCTCGTAAAAACGCAACACATCCGCCAGAGATGGCCACCCCGAAACGAGTCGCGATCGTGACCGGTGCAGCAGTTGGTATCGGGAAAGCAACCGCCATACGGCTCGCTCAAGACGGATGGAACATCGCCCTCAACGATCTTCCCAGCTCGATCGATAAGCTGGTCCAAGTCGCTGAACAAGTCTCGTTAACCGGAGGGGAAGCTATACTCGTTCCAGGTGACGTTTCAGAAGAAGAGGCCGTGAAGAAGATGATCGACGACACGGTCGAGAAACTCGGGGGTGTCGATGCGGTGCGTACTTGGCTATTAGGCCTTTTATCTCTGATGATCGCCGGGTAATTATAGATGATAGCTAATGCGGGCATATCGTCTGTTGCTCCTTTGACTCACAGTAAGAGGACTTGTCGTGCCTGTTATCGGGATTTTGAACACCGTGCTAGTGACGGCGGAAACGTGGGACAAGACGTTTGCGGTCAACGCTCGTGGGACGTTTCTCTGTTACAAGTACGCGATATTGCAGATGATCAAGCAAGGACGTGGCGGTCGCGTCGTCGGCGCGTCTTCGGCCTACGGGAAGAAAGCTGGCCCGAATTGTGCGCATTATTCTGCTACCAAGTTTGCGATCAGGGGGTTGACGCAAGCGGCTGGTGGGGAGGTTTTTTTCTTCTTTCGTTGGTCTGCTCACTGATGTGTGCGTCGCAGCGCAAGAAGTTGGAAAACATGGAATCACAGTAAACGCATATGCACCAGGTAAAAGACTCTTTTTTTTTGAGCATCGCATTCCGGCTTACCTGTACAAGGGTTCATAAACACACCAATGCGTGAGTTCACTTTAAAAAGACCTGATATTGCCCTCACTCACTCACACCTCTCGCGTTAGTGCAGAACCTACCCGACGAGGTCAAGGTGGCTGTCAAGGAGGTAGATACCATGTTTCTCTTAAACCTTTTTCTGAAATTCCGTTTGCGTAGATATGGAACGCGCAGGGGTACGAGGGTCAGCCGGAAGATGTCGCTAACGTGGTGTCGTTCCTCGTATCCGAAAAATCTGGCCTCATTAACGGTGAGCTGTTGTTGTAAACTGACGTGTGGAAGATGAGACTCACACATGCTGCAGGTCAAACGGTAATATAACCTTTTGTTGAGCGTGATCAAGCTGATTGGTTTTTAGCTGTCTATCAACGGTGGATGGCACGTTATGGATTAAAAAAACATTTGTAGACAAAATTGGTTTCTTTAATAGTATCGGACTCTGGACGCTTGTGAACGTTGTTCAAATTTCAGGTGGATATCACGTGATGAGTAAGAGTCACGTGACTACCATATTGGTCGCGACTTGGCTTGATGACGAACATCACCCTTCCGACCTGGCTTCATGGCTTCATGTTTTCGGCTACGCTAAACAATGCGACGCATCAGAAGATCTGCAAATTCTTACCGCATGATCCAATGTATATGAGTTGCATCAGTGCTGGCCATCTTTCCTGTACCGTTCACGTTCTCTTCCAGCACCGCCTTCGTCTCTCCTGCCTTCGTGCTTGCTGGTACGAGTGCCACCTTCTCGAGAGAACATGCTTGTGGCACGATTTGTTGACTTTGACTGACCCATCAGGTCATTCGGCGCCGCAACCTGCTGTGGGAGGATCCCATAGCCCAATTCGCTTAACTAAGCTATACCTTCCAAACCCCCGCATCCGGCCCCTCTCGTCGCTGCTCTTTTTATGAGCCGTCACGCATTGAGATCACCCGCTCCGACGTGCGCATGCACCCGGAACTTCTCAAGAAATATCGCGAATCAACAATAGCACAAATAACACTGGCCGCAGTTACCGATAAGCTCTGTAGAGCAGAATGCAATAATAAATACCGAATACTGGAAATTTGGAGCACGGCTGGTTCGCGATATCTGAGCTGAGTTCTGGTTTTCAGAGCTTTCAGTTAGCCGACTTGCTTTGACGCGGAGCATTCCTTCATTACACAAACCATTCTTCTTCAGTATTCGATTTTGAGAACGTTCTGTCCAGGTATGTACTCATTCACTCTCCTGATCCCATATCAACCTGGATCAAGGTTTAGAATTCTTATGATTATCGGCGGAACATACCATAGAGATCCCTATCAATCGGTGTTTCCAAGGGGCAACGGACAAGGTTCTCGCAAGATTGAACTTACTTGTATAATCTGGATTTGGTGGGACTTTGGTTTAGAGCAAACGCACATGGAAAATTGTCAAGGAGATTGGACTGTGCATTCGTTTCGAGCGGTGCGCGATGCCATAGAAGGTTTCGTACCAACAACACATTGCTTCATTCTTTTTCACCCCCGTCTATCCCCACTCACTACTAGAGATGCAGGTTGACAGTCATCACTCTTCGTACAACGTCTAATTTGAGTACTTGCTTGGCACTGGGAGCCACGGGTTACCCCAGCTTCTACCGATCAAAGATCCTGGTCCAAATGTGGCCGATGCGCGACGATCAAGGAATCCATACATGTACATCTGTATCTCCCCGAGAATACTGTCACTGTGGCGTCCAAAACTATCGTGTCGGTCACCCCTTGAAACCACTTGTTGAGGAATGACACCATTCGACGCTGATGAGAGATATCTGCTGTCACGGTTGCTAAGATAGTAAGGTTAGAACCTTGGATATAGCGATACGATCCAAGAATTGCAAGCGAAAGCGACGCGTTGGGATTAGTGACTTACGTTTGATGTACTACTAGTAGTATGATGTTGGGCAGCAAGATATACAAACATGCACAGCAGGTAACCATGCCACGAACACCGAGTGTATTGGGTGAAATTTCCTCCCTGCTCTGGTTAGCGGCCCTTTTACAGTGGCAGTTTCCGAGGAACACCAACATGTCAAGCCTATGTCTCTGATCTCAATGAATGAGCGCTGGAAACGAGTGCGAATACAAATGATGTCGCGCCTCGACTACCAGACAACATCTGTTCTCTGCTGGTGGTCTCCGAGTCCGTTGTGTACCTTTGTTGCACCTTTGTCCACCTTGCCTACACATGAGCGAATGATCCCGTTCAGCGTGGCTGCGCACAATACATACATAGTATCGTCGGAGTAAT
>KN818247.1:5525-90519 GCA_000827485.1 Amanita muscaria Koide BX008 | reverse complement strand
TTAGCTAGTCCATACTTATCACGTTGCAAAGCAGATTTAACGGACCATTACATAAGCATTTACCCTTCTCCATTCCCACGAGGAGCCGAGAAAGGGAGAGCTACGAAAGGAGATGCGTGGGAAGCAACCGACGCTTTGAATATAATACTTAGCTTTCTGGGTATTCAATCCAGTTTTCCGTCATCAGATCATCCGCTGTTTTGAAAATTTTGGCGTCGAGGAGGCCCTTGTCTTCCATTGGCATTGCAAGTCTGCTCAGAAGGAGAGCAGTTAAAGCAAGCTTCTTCAGCGTCAGGAACAGGCCCGTCGTACGAAAAGGGGCTGAATCGTGAATGGTCTAGGCGCAATTCATTGATTGTTATGGTCTCGGTTACCTTACTGTGAGTAATTGCATCTCTATCATCGTTAATGGGATGCCATGTCCTGCAGGTTTGGTCCCTTGCTCATTGGTAAGGGATGGCTATTCTGTGTCCAACTAGGGAGGCTTAAGGTTATCTTCTAGGCGTCTTTCTGAACGCCATATTATACGGCGTGAGTCTAGCGCCGATTTTCACCGATTCTTCCGTTGATGCTGGCCGTAGATATTTATTTTGCAGGTTTGCGTTATCCCTTTCATAGTATTTCCATCATCTCACTGCGATGGTAGCTGCTATGCTACTTTCAACTGTTCAAGCGGTAGGTCGCATTCTCTATCTCATAGCCAATTTAGGCATAATTCATATCCATGCAGTGACGTTCCATCTATGCGATATTTCGTCAGTAATTGCACCGAAAGGAAACTTCCCTATATTTATGCCTCACACCATAGACCATTTTCCTTTTTGTGGCTGAAACAGTCAACACGGGTTTTTTGATTTTTCTGGTGTTCCAACCTCTGATACTGCTTTTTGGTGAGGACCGCCTGTCGTATCTTGGGGTAACATCCCTTACACCCGCTACAGGACAACCAGAAGCCACGCTGTACTTCCCATTTGGTATATACTTTCATTAGCACCCGGCTTTGAACTCATGTTTTCACGTATAGCACTTCCCGCTGTACCCATAACTACGGTGATTGCGAAGAGTCAGCCTGCATATTGACAGTCTACTAAACTATCATTGTTAGGTCATCATCTCAACACCAATACAAATTCTTTTCGCTCGGCGGATTGCACTCATCACCAAATCAAAAGTATTAGCGTGGACCATCAGTCTGTTAGCGCTTGTTGCATTTGGTATGCAGTGGTTCTTTCGATGTGCGATTCATTGAATCATGGATTTCTAGGCGGAGCACTTTGGCTGTTGGTAACTATCCGTGCTGTCCGCTTTTTTGCCGAAAAGCATGAGCTACATTGGCCAGCTCTCACTTGGCTACTTGCGTCCGCGATAGCCGATATCCTAATCGCTATCGTATTGACCCACAGTCTGGTGATGTGTTTTCAGCCAGTCTCGTTTATCGTTAGCTGATAATATCAATACAGTTTCGAAAGAAAAACCAAGCGATGCGTGCAGACCCAGCGATCGCGAGAGTATGAATGATACCGTTTCTTTGTACGGCGGGTCTAACAATTTACTACTAGATTATTCGTCTCACAATCCAGACCGGAATTGTCACGGCGGTACTCGCCACACTAGACGTCATATGTTTCCTTGCTTTTCCTGTAAGTAACCGGACTCATTTACCATAAATTCCATCTAATCTTGAGGCAGGATACAACGATGTTCGTTCACATTTATAGTTGAGATGAGGACTGATGTTTATCTTCACCAGTAACTTTATCTGGGATTTTCCCCTCCCAAAACTGTATTCGAATGCCCTGCTCTCCACGCTAAATGCACGCAGAGGAAGAGAGGAAATGGGCACTATCTTTACTACCATCAACGACAACGTCCTCTTCATGTCTGTTGGGTCCGAGCTCGTGGAAATGGGTACTTTGAGTATCCAGGCGAAAGGAGAGCCATCTACTCCACACTTTCATGAGTCAAAGGCACGCCATTCTTCGTTACATATTCAAGGATCAAATAGCTAACCCTTAGTGGCGGCAAGGTTCACAATGAGGATATGTGCGCCCGCTCCTGTTCTAACGCTAGAGAGAGTGATACTGGATCCTCTTCAATAACTATAGTGGAATCGATAAAATAATGAACTTGTATATCTGACGTGCATGTATGTATTATATTGCACTTTATGTAGCCGTGCTCTATTCAGTCGCATTTCTAGATACTGAACATAAGCTATTGTTGAAGTGGTGAGATCGATTAATCGTTGGCACTGTGTAACACGGACACATCTGGCCTTCTCCCCGCCCTACACAGTCATCAATTAGGCCATTTTTTCCCCTCTACGAAGGAAGGGTCTGTTAACTTCGCTGGACCGCAACTGGTGACGGCCTCAGTATTACTGAGCGTCGACTGAGCGTTTCTGTAGATGAATGGCAAATGGCTTCACTGATATCTTGTCACATCATGTCACATCATTACCCTCATTACGCACATGTTATAGGGGTTACCAATAACCGGGGAAGAATCTCGAAGAACGTATTGCTGTACGGGGAGACGTCACGAGGTGAAGTTATCATAAGCAGCGTCGGACTCGTAAATCTGAATTAGTGCATCACCGGTGTTCAGACAATTGTCCATCGCTTGTACGCTCTATTATACTATATGTACAACTGACGATAGCACACTCGACGAAAGCGGCGTATGTGGCTACCAAGATGTAGATAAGTTACAGCTGGCCACAACGAAGCCTCTACGTGGGTGCGGACCAAGTATGACAGGTGTAATTCGGGTAGGCCTGTTCCACCAAAAAGAAAAAGGAAAAAAAATAATTCGGGTAGCCTGATAAGTACCAGTGATAGCAATTTAACTTCGTACGTAAAATGGGTACATCCTCGGGTAAGCTTATTTACTTCAACACACCTACTTATCCCATCCCCCCCTTTTTCCCTGCCAATGCTCAAACTTATCGCCAGTATAGGGGGGTTTTGCCTGATTTTCTACCTTTATAGGCGGAAAAAACGGTCAATATTGCCCTTACCGCCCGGGCCCAAGGGCTATCCTATAATTGGAAATGCGTTGGATATGCCCCCCAGCGCGGTATGGGAGAAATATCACGAGTGGTGTAAGGAACTTGGTGAGTATGAGCATGTTGTACGAATCCAGCCTGACACAATACACGCGCCCGTGCATGACAATAGGCAGCGATATCATATACTTGAATTTGGCCGGAAAAGATGTTATTATCCTGGATTCATACGAAGCAGTGACGGAGTTGTTGGAAAAAAGGTCGTCAATTTATTCCGATAGACCAAGAATGCCAATGCTCGGTGAACTGATGGGCTTTGACTTCAATTTTGGTTTTTTACCATATGGTGCGGGCATCTTCAGACACGCACACTGATCTAAACTAATCTTTCTCAGGTGACCGATGGTAAGGGTGATTGTAACATGAAGTTCGATGCGCAATGCTATTCTGAAACACAGGCGCGCCCAGAGAAAGTTAATGATCCAAGTTTTCCATAAGACGTCTACAAAGAATCTTCAACCTCACATGCTGAAAGCTACCCACGACCTTCTTCGTCGGTTCGTTGACAGTCCAAATGACATTATAGGCAATATACGCCAGTAAGCGGTCTACTCGGGGCTTCCGTCTTACGTTCCTTGACCATCGCCTTTAGTATGACCGGCGAGAGCATTATAGCCATCGCATTTGGGTTGGAAGCTCAGCCCGAGAATGATCCCTACATTGACATTGCCGAGCGAGGAAATCGCTTAGTGACGACAGTTTCAATGCCAGGGCTCTTCTTGGTTGACTCCATCCCGTCACTTATGCATGTTCCCGAATGGATGCCTGGTGCTGGTTTCAAGAGGAAAGCAAGAGAATGGAGGAAGATTGCCAAGGCAATGCTAGAGATTCCTAGTTCGGCTGCGAAGAAACGGATCGTACGGTCATTCTGTGTGTGTATTGGTCGCGGCTTACACATGGTCTTTTAGGATAGTGGAGACTACTTGCCATCTTTCATGTCTTACTCCTTGTCCCGTATGGACGAAAAGGGAGACATTACTCAGCAAGAGTCTTTGATCAAGGCGACTGCAGCAACCATGCACTCCGCCGGGGCCGACTCGGTGAGGACGGTTCTCGTGTTACCTTCTATCTTCTCTCCTGAGCAGACGTTCGAAGATCTTTGCTGCTGTTACTTCATGCATTATAGCACTCTTGAACCATCCAGATATCCTCAAGCGAGCTCAAGAACAAATTGATTCTGTTGTACCGTTCGGAGATCTCCCAACGTTCGACGAGGAAGAGGAGTTACCCCTGGTCACAGCCATATGCATGGAGACGATCCGTTGGAGAGACATTGTTCCAGCTGGTACGAGCGTATTCTGCGTTATGGCTATCCTCCAAGTAATCTCCCTTTCCGTTCAGGCATACCGCATATGCTGTCCAAAGATGACGTCTACAAGGGATACCACTTACCCAAGGGCGCGGTTGTAGTGGGAAATGCCTGGTGAGAGTCCTTTGCCAGTTTGACCTATAGAAATTAAGGTTCATCGTCAAGGACCCTACTACACGATGAAGAGGTGTACCCCGATCCATTTTCATTCAAACCCGATCGTTTCTTGCAGGATGGGAAGATAAACAAGTCAGTACGTGATCCTTCCGATGTGGCATTTGGGTATGGCAGACGGTAAGTTCCCGCGCGATTTCCCCCTTCCTATAGTAGTTCTCACGCCCGTCCCAAACAGGATATGTCCAGCACGTCTCATGGCCCTCTCGGCCGTGTGGATCACAGTTGCTTCATTGATTGCAGCATTTGATATCCGTCAAGCTGTGGACGATAAGGGGCACGTGATAGATGCTGACCCGGAATACGATTGCGACACTTTGCTGAGGTACGTGCTAGTCACATCACAAGGCTGATTTGGCATTTTCTTCTACATAGGTTGCCCAAGCCGTTCAAGTGCTCGATGAAACCCAGATCGGAGAAGCATAGAAAAACGATTCTTGCGACACTGGGCCATGAATATCATTATGCTCTATGAGTTTGGTTACTGCTGCGCATGTTTTCAGCTATGTCGGCTTTTGGCTAAAGTGGGATGGTAAAACAATAGCAACTGAGGAAATGTCTAAGAAGCTTGTAGAACTAGCACGAATCACTATAACTGCCAATAAAGTTGCCTGTGATATGGAGTCGCTCCAAAGCTCAATTGTTGTTGCATGTATTGGAGAGTCGGTCTATGAAACGTTGATCATCAAATCTTCTCGCTTTCGACTTCATTACAAGAACAATAGGCAGCGAGTACAATCTATGTCAACCACTCGTCAACTATGTCTTACACAATCCCAACTTGACCATTTCTGGCAGGTTACAGGCATACTCGTCAGTCTGGGTAGTGACTCATTATTCATGGACATCGTGAGGCTTCTCATTCCCTTGCAGTGCTATTCAGGTGCACGCATCCAGTCGCTACTCACGTCTGTCACGTCTCGCCGAAATGCTGCCGCATGCTACGAGAGCCAAATCCTACTGTTGAAACCCGGAATGCAGGCTTCAACAATGTTGCACTAGGAATCTGCTCAAATACGGAACGAACGAGAATTCTGCCATTGTTTGTGTTTTCCCTCTGGCTATCTTCTCCTTCCCTGGTGTAACATGGCAACGCCGGTCTTTATTGACGTCCTCGTCGGTTTCTTATGTTTTATGATTTATTTTTGCTGCTCAAGTGGGGCAGAAAAGATTATCTGCCGCTACCTTCTGGCCCTCATGGTTTTCCACTGGTTGGCGACCTGTTGGATCTTCTACGGAACTCGAAATGGCTAAAGCTCCACGAATTGCGCAAAGGATTCGGTGGGTAGAAACGTGATACAGCAAACAGACACAGGAAACCAAAGACGCTGCTTCCAGATAGTGATATACTATACCTGAACATATGAGGGAGGGATGTAGTAATACTGGATTCATGGGAAGCCGCATGGGACTTGCTCGAGAAGCGATCGTCGATCTACTCGGACAGGCCAAGGATGAGGTTGCTCAATGAGCTTGTCGGCTTGGATTATATCTTTGCGTTGAGGCAATACGGTAAGCGTTATCTTCCTGCCGTTCGTGAAGACTAGACGAACAGTGGTAAGAGAAACATCACTGTGTGGCTCGTCCATGAGATTTTTAGCCTCTTTTTCTCAGCGATCTCAACGGAGCCTGATGCACCATGCTTTTCATCCTGTGGCTTCGGAGCTTCTCCGTCCCTATATCATCAAAATCTGCTCCGCCGGATTCCATAGAAGCCTGAAGATATTGTCGGAAACTTGCGACAGTCAGTTCCTTACTTCCCGCGTATTATCTTAATCACAAATTTGACGACAAGTATGGCCGGCGAAACTATACTGTCCATTACATATGGTCTAGAGGTGCAACCGAACGACGACCCTTATATCGAACTTGAACAGTGTACCCGTTACATTAACGAAGCTGCAATTCCTGGTGCATACTTAGTTGACGCGGTTCCGATTCTTCAGTATGTCCCAGAATGGATGCCTGGAGCAGGCTTTCAGACGAAGATCAAGAGGTGGAGGGACCTAGGGCAGGCGATGTTCGATCGGCCATTTAGGGCAGCAAAAACAAGCATCGTAAGCTATTATTACGTTCGGATTGTAACTTTTGATTTACTTTGATTGGCTGCAGGATTCGGGAACCTCAATGCCACCTTTTGTGAATCATTGCTACAACAATACTAATGACGATGACCGCCTGACTTGGCAAGAATACCTGATTCAGGAGACGGTGGAACCTTATACATGGCTGGCGCAGATACGGTAAAACGATGGGTGACTGAGATTTCTTCCAGACCGCCGCGTTTCTTCGATTGCATTCTGTATCATGGCCCTCTTGAAACACCCCGACGTCCTCCAGCGTGCGCAACGAAAAATAGACTCGATTATTCCTTATGGGGAGCTCCAGACGTTCTAGGACGAAAATAAACTTCCTTTCGTTTCAGCGATTTGTTTGGAGACAATGCGCTGGAAAGATACGGCCCCAACAGGTAGGTTATACTTGTATAGTTTCCCCAAGGAATCGAAGTTACAGCTAATTATTGTAGCACTTCCGCGTAGACTGACAAGTGACGATACCTACAAGGGTCACCGGTTGCCAAAGGGTTCTATCGTCATATCGAAAATATACCTCGAAAATTCGCCAACGCTCCTTGGCTTCACGGACGTTCCATAGGGCGATGTGGCATAACGAAGAGATATATCCTGACCCTTTTTCGCTCAAGTCGGACAGATTTTTGAAGGATGGTAAAATCAACAATGAAGTTCGTCATCCTGCTCATCACCTGCACCTGCAGACTCTCTGCCTCATTTCACCTTCCCTGATTCCTCGGCGCATCTTTCTGGATTGATGGGCAGCAGTACATCATGCCCGAAGTAATTGCCATCTAGTCTTCGGTTTGGTCGCCGGTAAATCAAAACTGACCCATAGTCCATGGATCTTCAGGCTGACAGAATTTGCCCGGGAAGATTCATGGCGCACTCTGCAGTCTGGACCACGATAGCATCAATAACTGCAGCCTTTGACATTCCTAAAGCTGTAGACGTCAATGGGGGTTGAGGTAGACATCGACGATGAGTGCACTGAAGGGGTGGTACTGGTGAGTATCCATGTATCGTTTGTCCTGCTGGGTTAATATGCAAGACATTGTCGATACACAACTGCCGACAGTGTTTGCAAAGTACGGCTGAGATTCAGTTCACCTTTCCGTTCTTGCCTCGCATCTAATGAATACACCGTCACCAGACTACTTAAACACTGTCTTTCATCATATAACGTAACGTTACTGGACATCTAACACTGTATAGAACAAGGAGGGCATAATGGGCATAAATGGAGGAACAATCATATGGCTGTCGTAGTACTCGTAGTGTGTGGGTACATCCCTGTATATATTATCATTCAAGCTGACCTATAGTGTGCACAGTTTAATAACCTGGACAGCAAGTTAAAAAGACACTTCCAATTAGTATATCGTATGACTTACATTTTGAGCGGCATATCAAGATACCGCAGTCGTTGATGCATTAGAGCGAATCGAGTCATTTTCATCTGTCTTCATTCTCTCTATCCCAGCGCTGCCGAAAGTGGTGAAATGTCCAGATGCATCATTGACCTGGCCATCGACAGGGGAACCAATGCTCCCGTCAGCGATGATGAGTTGAATAGACGCGTTTGTGATTGTAACACAGGGATCGTCAAGCTCCGAGAATGGGATGTTAGAAAAGGCCCAATGAATCTGGTCGTTAAACATGACTCCGTGTTGACAACTACGGAGAGTAAACTGATGTTTTCTGAAAACGCCGTTGAATTGCGTCGATGTTCTGGTATCGTTATCGATTCTCGTGACATCAAAGTCGTCATATCCGGAAGTGACCCCTGCAGCATCTAAGATCGATTGCACAGTTGGACACATGAATTACGCACCCATTCCAAGTGGAGTTGAACGATTTTGAGGATGTGCTGGTACCGTAGCAGCGATGGGACCCGCCAGACACAGCAATATCGTGTCCACATGTGAAAACAGTTCAACGATCGTCTGTTCAATGAACAGCTGAACAGCATTTTCCGACTGGAAACACATTGCGCTGACAAGGATGAGCGCGAGAAGCGCTATAAGAGGGAGCATTGGTTACAGTGCAGTTCCATGTCTGGCACCTTCATATAGTGGCATTACCGGTGCCAACTCGGCTAGAAAATGGGAGAAGGAGACAACACGATTCGGGGACGAAAAACGGAACCGACTTCAGCTCTGAGCTACTCCGGCGTGATGGGTATTGGGATGTTTATAAGGATACTTAGTCCGCTTAGATACACCCCTTGATCATTGTTACCGAATTGCTAGTATCGGCGGCGGCAAGAGTCCCAAAGGAAGCGAAGACAAGTTGCAAAGTAGGCCATAATTAAATAATTACCCGTGAAGGTCAAGCGTGTATCGTTCCTTCAACTCCGAAGCTGATAAAAGGATGACATTGTCCCACCCAGGTCTTCTTCTCGTCTCTCTCCTGAAGAGGCGAAATTCTCAGTATTGGTGTCCTTCTTCATGGCATTATATCGTTCGCTCTCCAAGTAAACCACATATGCGTCCCCAATTCCTCCCGTGCTTGCCGCAAGGTATGAACAAATCGTGAAGAAGAAAATCATGGATGCAAAAGATTGATCACGGAAATCAATGTACCAGGACCCGATCCATGGTTCATTATGACCTATATAAATTATAATTTAGCTTTATATATTTGTACATGTTGTTGTTGGCTGAAAAATTTCCAGCTTGGTACACACCAAACGAGGTCAAGAATTGCGGTTATCTTATGCGGCACAATAACTGGTGCTCCACAGCTTCAACCGACATCCACAGTGTAATAGAGTGGGGCGGTGGTGTATGCCCTGATCTCAATGACCACGTCACCAAATTTCATTTAATTGCGCGGAACCGAAACCCCCACTCCTGGCTATCCGCGAACGACCGCGATAAAGTTTTCTCCGCCTGGAGTGCTCATGGTCTCAACGGCTTTCAGCAGCGGTTTAGTCTCTGACCGAGCTATATTAATATATCATAGCGGAAAGTGCGAATTTGATTTTTTCTCCATTTTTCTCCGCTGATATTTTTGGCGTTCTCCTGGAAACCACCAATGGTCCTGCCTTAATTGCAATCAATGACAGAATACCTGAATTAAATTACCGGACTTTGCGCTACCTCCAAGCTCGAATGCCAATAAAATGTTGGCTACCTTGACGTTCATTCGTCCCTACTCTCACTGGAAATGACAAGCGCCATCGATTTTGAGGTCTTGAGCGGTGTCCACCTCGGCCTCTTGGTCGCTTCTGCCCTGTGGGGCATGACAAGCCTTCAAGCAATAGAATATTGCCGCCAATTCTTCAAATCAGACCCCTTGTACATCAAAGTAGCAGTGCGTGCCATCTTTACGTGTTTTTCTGTCATGAAATGACAATTGAGGGAACAGGTCACGGTAGTCTGGTACGAACCGTCATATCTGGGTTGCTAGAATCTCAGTGCTCTGAAGGACCTGCTCAACTGCACATCTCGTCCTCCAAGTAGCTTGCTTACAAGAGATCTTCACTAGAGGAACGAAGCAACCCGTCACGGTAATGCTTCCAGCATCAATGATATTTGGATTCGTTGTACAAGCAGCTGTTCAGGTGAGCTCAACACCGTAACGAAGAACAAGGCGCTAACATATGTATTCAGTCTATGTACGCCTTGAGAATTTTTAAATTCTGCCACAGGTTCTACGTACCGATCTTCTGCTGGGTGGTCGCCACGTACAGTTTCGCTGTGCAAACTACCTTCACCTGCTTATCGATAGGCGGGAGTATCGAAGAATTCTTCCTGCTACGGAAGGAGCATAAATGGATGATGTCTTCCGGTTATACCATGGCAGCCTTTGTTGATATCATTATCACATTCGCTTTCTGTTGTCTTTTGCACATGAATCGTGGTTATGTTAAGCTGCGGTATGTGATTACAGACTCGCTATAATGATCATCTAAACAATCGTCGCAGAACAAAGCGAATCCTAGAGATATTGTGCCTTTTGTCTATAGGTGAGCATGTCTTTGTCATAGCGCCTTTGCCGTTCTTAAAGAGTGATTGAAGAGAACGGGCTCGCCACGAGGTTCGTCCGCCGTTGACGTTCTTTCCTTCTCCTTCCCAACTTGACGTTTGTTTAGTTTGATAGCCATAACTATCGTCGTTCTCGTAGGTACTTCACAACTTTGTGTTAATCATCCTTACAATGGATACTCCAGTTCAATATTGAGAAGAGGCGCGGCATATTCCTCGCGTTTGTCATCATACTTGTGCACGGTATGTCTTCTTATAACTTGTTAGAAGTGTGACTTATCCGATCTTCGTGTAGTGTATGCTTTGACGATGATGATCTTGTGAGGGTCTCTAGTGATTCACGCCGTGAACAATTTCACTTACATCTATCTCAAGGTTGAATCGACGGACAAGGCTAAGGTCAATAAATACCAAGTTCGTCGGGCTAGACGCGATGAAAAGCTTGAGTTTCGCATTACGCCAGCAGAAAACCTTACCCGTATTAGTTTGTGTATTCTTTTTTGATGGCGAGGCAATGGAGTCTTACTCCCTACTAGAACATCACTCCAGATTCTTCGCAGGATGCGTACAACGACAATACTGCTGCTACGCACAGCACTATCAGGCTTGATGACAGTACACTGGCCGCTTCGGAAGTGTCTCGGAAATCTTCGGCTTAGCTAGGACTGAGAATGTTGTGCGTTCACGTAACCTCTATTCCTGTCATTGGAAGTCTGTTACCAAATTATCATTACTAGATGATGGTAGGATTTGGGATTGACACTGGGTTCTCCTGTCATTTGTACTACGTCGGTGCATGCGACTCGGATTCGATACATGTGATCATGACGGGTTCATACATCTCATTAAATGTCGTTCATTTGATTGATCGGTGGAGTCCAGCGGTGTGACGTTCACAACTCGTGCAACAGGCATTCGTCAGGGTTTACGGCTAAGTGGCGGACTCTTCGGTTCCGATCCCCAGGTAAAGTACATCGTGTGCCTTGCTATGTTCAACTGGGATTGCTCTTGACAATTTTGGTCCACTATCATTGCAAATAGTACACCGTTCAGGACTGAAGTAGGATGCCTCAGGGCCAGGGCCGTCTCCACATCTTTTGCATAACAAGTGTCAACAATAGGTGTCAAACCGTAAACGTCAAACGTCAAACTGCGAGATGCCAATGACATTGTTAGTACTTATCTTTATGTATAGCCAGTGAGATAGAAGACTGCTGTTGCCCCTTATCGAAACACAAGTACCCTTATGTGAACCCAACGTACTGTGCCAAGTTCTGTCCGGTTCATCAAATCCTTATTCGGCCGAATAGCTTCTGTCGGTTCGTGCCGTGGACCATGAACATGAGTCGCTGGGGGATAGGCTGTTCTGGTCCGGAAACATCGGTGCTAGTTCGTCTACACCAGGAGATTCATGATCCAAATACCGAAAATGTTATATTTGAAGATATGAAAAACCTGGAAATGTTGACGGATATCAGAGGGGGGGTGAGGAAATACCAGCCGCAGTCAACGTGTCGGGACCGAGGTGTAATTTGCTATGGTAGGTAAAAACATGCAATTCAAGGGATGTGATCCGGCGCAGTCTTGTCAGTTTCCATAATCTTCATACACTCGGAAGTTGACCGGTCCCGTTCGCCATGAGGTTACTGTGTGTTGGTGAACAGATGACACAACTTGGTCTTGCAATTCCGGTAGACCCAGAGTAATGATAATGCGTGTGTATTTAGATTTCAAGTGATTGAGCTTGTGGGAGCCGAGGATGAGCGACGGTCGACGGAAAGGCAGAAAATCCATGTTAGGTATTTGGGCTGTGTAGGCATTCGGGCACTTGGATATCGTACGATTGCTAGATCCGAGGCAGGATGTAAGATTAAGGATAACCAGTAAAAAGCGGAGTCCTAAGAGTAAACTCAGATGGAAGCGGCGGGCGGGGGGAAAGGCGCCAGGATAGTGTATTGGGCGGGTATATGCGCCTAGGAGTTGCGCATATATGCTGTATACAATGGGAAGAGCTTGAAATTAGTGACCCGAGATGATGCGGAGACAGTCTCACTGGATGGTTACAGTCTTGGTTTCTTAGAGAAGACGACAGATCGAAACAGGACAGGTGTGCAACGTACTTGTACTGTCAAGAAAGATTTTGAGAAATATCTAGTGCGGGCAGGATGTTCCCGTCATCGTTACATCAGGTGGCAAGTAAGGAAACAACGAAACCAGGATTACGACGTCCGAATAAGAAGCCAGGGTCGCAGCAGTTGAGAGCGCAACGTTTTATAGACCCTGTAACCATTACTCACAATAATTGGGGTCGCGATGCCTAAAGCAAGAGTAACAATCGCACCATTCATGTGGCGCTGTCGTGAGTGCTGGCATACAACCCCTTCAGCGATTGCAAGTCATGAGTTAGAATCAGAGACAAATCAACTAACCAGCTTTGTGGCAGAATTGCCAACACTGTAGGTGGTGATATGTCGGCGCTGTGTAGTTGAAACTGTGGGGAGCGATGTAGAATAGGTGGCTATAGATTAACCTTGTTTGGCGTGCGACTGCCCTTCTCATCGATTGCAGGAGCAATTGTGGGATTCTTATCGGGCATAGCGATCAGACTAGCTCGCTAGTGTGAACACTATCGCACTAGTACTTTTTTGGGAGAAGCACCCTGATGACACGTTTGTGTTTTTCTCTTGTACAACTTGTCGCATTTGTCCAGCCTGTATACATGCCATGATGTGGACGATGAAAGAAGGCGAGTTTTGGTGCATGCGTGTCTTATCGTATAGTTGACAGATGGTGAGAGGGAGGAGGGAGTATCAAGAGAACAAACATGGTGACGCGAGGCAATCAACGCAATACGCTTTTTTCAACGTTAGCATTAGTTCATTCTCGGCATCATGGCTTTGTACGTCCTTTAATAATATTCCCCTCCAGACGCTGGCCATCTCTGCGCAACTGCCTCCTGGGCTACATTGATTTGTGGTCCTCGACTCTTCGATGTCTCGGGACAGCAACGAACGAGGGCATGTCTCGCAAAGATACCAATATGAAACGCTTCCGATACCTCATGCAAACCCAATGCCACCGATACCGCCAATGCCCAAACCATACCGTGCAGCATGTCAAATCCAATACCCACCGACGGATACCCCTCCTTCTCCCCCTTCCATTCTTTCCCTCACTGCATCAACAGCCCTTTCTTCCAGTCCTCCTTTTACTATACATAACATTCCCGGCCCGTGCCATAAATACCTCAACTCAAACGTAAACGTCAAGCCAACCGGAGCTGTCCTCTGTACCTGGGTCACTTCTTCCATACCTGCGTCAACTTCGACATACGATAACCAAGCTCAACGTGATATCGCTTTCGTCAACGTTAATAATGACTTCTGCAAAACTTTGCCTTCCTCGTAAGTGCTTGATCAATTAAACTACGTACACACCATTATTAACCGTTGACCACTCATTTTTATTTAACGTTGACGATCGGTATATTGATCTACTACCGCTACTGATTCCTTGTTTCATCAAACACGTTTTGGACCTTTTTTCGCACCTGCTGATTCATTTCACATCTATGATATCACAGTGCTTGTCACCTAGGTTTTAGCGTTGGCAAACGTGACTTGGATAATGTGAAAGGCAAACGTGCGCCACAGACCAGCAAATCGGTGTTCACCGAAACCGCAAGCCATGGTACGTGTTCGGTTTTCGTTTTCGGCGTGAGAGTCTGACCGACATGTGGCGTTTTATATCCGACTTGTGGACGATATATTGCTGGCGGCCATGCATTTCAATCCTTCTGAACCTTTGAAATTTCCAAAATCCCAGGATCGTCACCATCACCGTCCCTGTCTCAGTCTTCACCTGCGCGTGGATCACTGACAGGATCACCAACGTCACTTGTATCGTCATCCATTTTGACCTCGATCCCAGTCCCTGGGAGTGCAGTGACTTCTACTCCACCTACTTTCACACCAACCGCGACCCCAATTACTACGACTGCCGCATCCACATTAGCGTCGTCGGCGCCCCCGAACCCAACCACGCCGGCAAATGGTGTAACCAGTCCAAAACCAACCTCGACGCCATCGCCGACGACGGGAACAACGACAACGACAATGTCGAACTCACCAGATCCCAGATCCCTATCAACGTCACGAGCCTTGCCTCCCCAGTCTTCGGCGACGTCAATTCCAGTGTCGTTGCCTACCATTACTTTTCCGACAACGCCACCATTTACAACCTCCATTTCGTACGTAGTGCTTCCTCACTGTCTGTCTACTTCCGCAATGCCCTCTTTCCCATATATATGCGCTTCTCTCGGTCTTTCTATATTCAAAAGCAACCAAAATGTACTCACAACCTTGTTTCTAGTGATCTGCCAACGTTCACTACCCCACCAAGCCCATCCATTCCTTTAACGTCCATTACTACCTCAGTTTCGGTCACGGTTACGGACATCACGAGTCTCACGTCTTCGTCGTCAACTTTGACGTCTTCGTTTATCACCACGCCCTCTTCATCCATTTTTCCGTCTTCATCGGAGTCAGACTCCACCTCTTCCAAAAGTTCAAAATCACCATCAGGGCTGACACAGTCATCAACGTACACATCGCATCCGTCCATGCTCTTTTCCAGTTCCATGACGAACAGAGCCTGGTACACCACCACGTCGACACAGGTGTATACATCCACTTTATGGGATGGAAGCACGACCGTGGTTACAACTGTTGTAGAAAGCGCAGTGCTCAGTACGAACACTTCTCTGTCTGGGAATAGGTGGGTCTGTCCTTTGTTTTCTGTTAAGCGATGAAGCTGACCATGCACGTACACCCACCTCTTTCCCTCCACCTTTTCTTCCCATCTCAACGCGACTGCGAACGCAGATTTAGCGCCAATACAGGTGCCGTCATTGCCGTGGCCGTCTGCGCAACTGTTGGAGTGATCATATCCGTCTTTGTCGTGTTTTTCTTATGCAAGCGGTATCGCAAGCGTAAAGAGCGGGAGAAAAGGCGTAGGTCACGAAGGCCTGGCTTGCGTCTTCCCGGGGCACCCGTTTCTGGACCTGGTACTGGGAACAGTGACGGTAGTGGAAGGGTGGGAGACTCGAGCGCCAATATCTTAGGCACAGGGTACGGTGGAGAATGGTCAAGATCCCGGTCACGTGAAGCTGGAATGGAAGATGGAGAAGACGAAGAGGACGTGTGGCGTTCTCCGTTGGTTGGTGAAGATGACGACGTTGTCACGGGTATGGGAGGCGTGACGACGTCTTCGGAGAGTGGAGAAGGCAAACCAGTGGACGGTGGAAAGAGCAGTATTGGCCATCAGAGTGGTCATAGCCACAGTTTGGGTCACAGTCTTTCGCATAGTCAAAGCACTAGCGCGCATCATGGACAAGGACAAGAAGTTCAGCTTTCGATGGCCGAGTTTGGGATGGGCCCAGTGTCGTACGCCGCTTATGCGTATCCGCCTGCGTTGGTCGGTTACCATCCGGGTGTTGCTGCAGGAGGTGGTGGTGGAGAGGGAAGTGGTGCGCCAGGTGGAGGGGAAGGACAGAGTCGTGGGTTTGATTCCCATGGCTCCCATGGCTCTCGTGCCTCGTATGGTGCCTTTGTGCCTTACGGGCCCAATGGTCCATTCGTGCCTTACCCTTCCCCAGTAGCCGTATCTGGTGCGGGAACCGGCTGTTATGTGCCCCCTGCAATTAACGGAGTGGAGACCAAGGACAAGCCCGGACAGCGACCAGGTTCCAGAGAGAGCGAAGGAGAGGTTTCATCTGCAGCTGGTGGACATGCCACTGCCATATCGGCTAGTGCAACTACGGCTACCGCTGCGGGTGCGTCAGGGCTTGTATCTATGCCTACAACTGGAACTTCCGGATCCCGTGGTTCGAAAGGCAGTCTCCGAAGCATAGGAAGTAAAAACTTGCGAGGATTCATGGACCGGATTCGGACATCTGTGTCTGTGCCTAATACAGATGGGATGCTACCCACCCGGAGAAGTTCGAAGGATATGTCATCACCTCCATCAGCGTCAGGATCAGACGGGGCGAGACCTGGATATGATTATGGCGCTGTTGGACGACCACGACTTGTGAGTGGAATCCATGCGCCGCCCCCTGTAGCATTTGTGTACCCCGGATTCCATATCACACCGCCTGGAGCGCCAGGAGCGGATGTACCGAGCGATTTACCCAGCAATCCCCAGGATGGACCGATCCTATACGGATACCCAGTCCCAGCGGTCAATGGTGAACGCGGTGGTGTAGATGATGATGAGGATGACTCCCTGCGCATTAAGAGTGGGGTTGTCACTGACGGCTTGCTCGAACCGAACCTCAGTCTGACTGGGGCTGGAGGTGGGGATGGTGGTAGCTTTGGTGGAAGATCAAGTCCAAACGTCGAGGGTGCAAGTTTGAGAGATTATGTGGATTACTCAAGGAGGATTGGTGGGGTGAGTAGTCGACTTCCATTGCTGACGTATCTCTCTAACCGTGCTCCCTTATTGTAGATGGTGAAAAATCACGTCACAAGGAGCACGACGACGTTCGATACTGTGGATCAAGATGGAAGTATACACCTTTTCGTCAGTGGTGGCACTCCTGGGTGATGCCGCTTGTTTTGCATGCATTTTGTTTATGAAATTATGTCGCCCCTTTAGATCCAGCTTTGCCCTTTATTTTTGCATTCGCATTTTTTTTGCATATCCGCGCAGCCCTCACATCTCACGATCTTTTCATGTCCGGCATATATTGTTGCAATTGTACATATATGCCCTACTGCATTTCTTTAATAATAATACAATGTTGATTCGAAACAGATCGCGAAAAAGAATAAATATTATCAAAAACGCTTGAGATAAATTGAAACTTGGTGTCTTGCACACTGCGATTGGCAATTTGCTTATCCGTAAACCACTGATTCGTCAACTTTTCTTCCTTCCTTTCGATTATTGCACTTGAGAAGTTCGAATGTTATGGAATCGGACAACAACTATAGTAGGATCAGATTCAGAACGTTTTAATGTGGTGCTCTACCTCGGCTACTCAGCACACACTGGCTACAAAGTTCCATAGTACTCTGACAACGAAAGCTCATATCCCAGATATTCCGGTTTGGTATCTTAGCGCTGGTACAGCTGAACGGTTCGGACTCGGATCACATGTAAATGTAGCAAGCCATTATATTTCATTCTCTACAGAACTTATCGTAGAATATACATCACGCCGCTTAACCAGTCCCAACTCCAATCACTTCAATCAAGATCAAAGAAAGAGCGGGGATGATGACGCTGAGGATGCCAGCCATTTCCATTTCCATTTGGTGAGCTGGGTGAGTGCGGTCTGCTGGGTATGGGTGTGGGTGGTATACGGGGTCTGTCGGGTGTGTCAACGGTGTCCGACGACCAATGGACCCCCCTTGGTGGACTATCCGGCACGGACGGGTCGAGGCGGATGCGCTTAGAGCTTCGCGGCTCAGAGAAATAGCGGCGATGATAATGCCAGCCATTTCCATTTGGTGAGCTGGGTGGTTGCGGTCTGTTGGGTGCGGGTGTGAGTGGTCTACGGGGTCTGGTAGGTGGGTCGACGGTGTCCGACGTCCAATGGACCCGTGGACTATCCGGCACTGGTTCCCACTCGTGGCGGCGGGTGAGCTCAGATTGTGGCAGCTCATCGAAAGAGCGGCGATTGCGAAATTTGTTGAATAAGGATCCGGTTGTCCGAAACATGTTGGATATGGATGCGCGGAAGCCATTGCGTGGGCTCTCCGGCGGTGTGGGGGGTCTGACGGATGAGGATGATCTGCGGGGTGGGTCATTATTATCCAACGCGAATGTGACCCTCTGTTGTCTCGGTTCACTATTCTCCACCGGCCACGACCCGGGTAAGTTGCGGCGGGTGAGCTCATAACGTGGCGACTCATGGAAAGAGCGGCGATGACGAGAAAGTGTCTTGTAGTTGTTTGTTGAGATGGCACCTCCGTGGACGTAGAGCTCGGGCTCCTCGTCATAGGCTCGGGCTTCGACTTCAGAACTGTCATGAGTTTTTTATTAAAAAAAGTGAGTTTCACTAGGACAAAGAAATGGTTTTCGAAGGTACGCACAGAAAGTCAGGGTCAGCAAACCGTGCTACTAGCATGTCCTCTGCTTCTACAGGGAAGGCGGCGCTCGTCCCAGCAAGCACGAAAGTAGAAGAGATGAAGACTGTGGAGAGACGCATGTTCAGGACAGAATGGACAGGTGATGTGATTCAAGACAGCTGGAAGATAACAAGTTAGAAATCGAAAGAGAGAGGAAACGGAAAGGACGTACTGGCCAGCACTGGGGTTTAGCACCCTACATGGTGGAATTTAAATACGCTAGATTATTCGGCAAGGATCTTCAAATCTTCCGGACTGCGTCGCATGAGCATCTGAGCATTGTGGGGGATAGCCGAAAACATGAATGTGATTCGTCGGTAACGACAAGTCTTGTGATTGTCACCATACTAAATTTGTCCATATTGACATTGGCGTTCAACCAATTGCACAACCTCGACTCTACATTCTACAAGCACAACAGGGATACCAGGAGGAACACGCACAACAGCAAAGGAGCACGGAACATCACTGGGTATGGTACTTGTCTTGTCTTGAATAAACTTTCTTATTCCAAGTAGGATCGTTTTATGATCCGCTGGAAACAGGGTGAATTGACCATTCTTGGCAAGATATAGAAATGGAGTAAAACTAGCGCTGATTGATTACATGTTCGTCGTCAGAGAAATCTGTGTTGCAGACTATCATAGCCGATTACGGCTTGAATCCCCTTGGCGATGGAGATAATTGGCGACTGTGCTCAACGAGTGCCCCATCATGAGCACGCGTTGACAAGGCCCCACGACCGCTCTGATCGTTCTCCTTCCTCCGTATTAAGCTTGAAACGATCAACGACTTTTCAGAGCTGGTCTCTGAATCACCGCACATTCTCCGAGTCTGCCATGCGAGTATTACACACAAAATTGGCAACTCACAATATAGCCCATGCTTCAATTTGCGATCATCTTTCTTATCTCGTCGTTTCTGGTGCCCGCTTTGTGTGCAGATCCACCTCCAGCACATGGTAGTATCGTCAAATACCAAGGGGTCAGTGCAATTGCTTCGTCAAC
The DNA here is from genome assembly GCA_000827485.1 of Amanita muscaria Koide BX008. NCBI lineage: Eukaryota > Fungi > Basidiomycota > Agaricomycetes > Agaricales > Amanitaceae > Amanita > Amanita muscaria. Next base: position 70,763 of record KN818247.1, on the reverse strand, counting down.
TACACAGACTAATGGACCACATCACGCTCTCGTAGTGGGATCGCAGCCAGACAGGGAGGGTAAACACAATCTCGCACCTTTCGCACCTGACCGCAATCCGAGGCCGGGGCAAATCGCAGTACACCCTGACAAGATCGTGAAAGCCCACCCAGACAACATTGTTCGTACCCAAAAACGTCCGAGGCCGAAGCTAGCGTCGGCGGTTGAAAATTACCAGAAAAACAATCCGCAATCGGTGTCGATATCACATGCATCAACGCCCGTCGTTGGCGCAAAAAATTATCGGCCCGGGCATATGCTTTCTAGCAGTGGTGGGCCTCGTCATGGTGGGGGTTATCGTAGTTCCTGAGGGACGGGCGATCATAGATAAAGATGATGTGCTGGACACTGTCGTGCAAGCGACAAGATATTGAATACACGAATTGTTCGCAGTTTGGTTTTAGTCCTGAGCCGACGGAATTTCCGACTCAAATCATGTACCTATAGCAGTAATCTGTACTTTATTCGTTTATTCCGTCCTACAGAACTTATCGGTAGAATACATCACTCCACTCGACTGGCCAGGCTACAGCCACTGACTCCTTTCAATCAAGATCATCGACGACAACCTCCGACATTGGGTTTGTTGTTGCTATGGAGAGAAACCAGGTGACCCCTTGTGCCAACCATTATTCTTCGCAATGTAGCGCTGACGAGGGTGGGGCCGACTGTCTGTGTTGGGTCGGTATCCAAAAAGCGACTTTCTCGGGACACCTCTGTCGTTTTTGGGCTGGTCGGGTGGAGATCCAAGAAGCGGCTCTCTCGACGTAGTTCGGTAGATTGGGTTCCAGTCATCCTCGTTGCGTCCTCCTGCCGATTTTGAGGGGACGGTTCCCCTGGCATAAAGCTCAAGCTCTTCGTCATAGGCTCGCGCTTCAACCTCAGTGCTGTAGTTAAGATGAGTTTCACCAGATAGGTGATGTGATGTTTGGGAGAACGCACGGGAAGTCAGGGTCAGCAAATCGTGCCACTAGCATGTCCCCTCTTTCTACAGGGAGGGCGGCGCTCATACTAGCAAGCACGAAAGCAGCAGAGATGAAGACGGTAGAGAGACGCATTGTTGGGACAGAAGATATAGGCGATGTGGTTCAAACGAGCTGGAAGAGAACATGTTCTAAGTATATGGGATAGGAAAGAAAGCACGTACTGGCCAGCACTGAGGTTTAACACCCCGACATAGTAGGAATTATATACACTTGATGAAAAACGATTACTCAGCAAGGATAAATGTTTGTTGCGAAAACGTTTGAAGCCAAGGAGGCACCCCTCGACTACCGACAGTAATTTGATGCCATTGATGGTGGACGGTTCTTGTCTATCGTTGCCATGAGTCACATCAGCGAACATGCTAGTTGCGGAAATTTAGAAAAGACTGAAAACCAAATAATTCGTCGATACTACACATGATGTCGCTAGCGCCATGAAACATGTGGACCTTGGAAACGCGGGAGCACTGGGGGGCACAGAATCCAGCATCTCCATAAGCTTAGTGCCCCTAAACCTCAGAAAGTCACACAGCGCGTCTGCTCTTCATTACTACTGTATCTAATCTGAAGAAATTGTGAGTCGACGTACATGGTACATTGGTAACGAACCCGTTCATCCGTTGAACCGTTCACCATGGAACCGCGGTGGCAGCTGCTTCTGGTTCTTCTGAGTCGTCCTTACTAGTAACTCCATATCATCTGTGAGAATAAAGGTATGTAAATAAGGCAGTACCTATGCGAGGTGATTACGAACTCAACGCCGCGGCAGTCGCGCCACCACCATTTCAATTTGTTCAATCCTGTCCCTTCTCCACTGCAAGTCTGGACGCCGACACTGCCGCTGCACGCTGCAGTGTTCCTTCAGTTCAGGGTTAAAACAAACCAGCGACCAGTTTGCGACCTATCAGCGCTTCAGCTGTGCTTTTGTTGTTAGAGCCTTCGGCCTGCCAACTCTCTTTGACGCGGAAATTTAGTTTTCCGAGTGACTAGGAGTTGTTACTCAAATCATGCAGTGGAACTGTAGTAGTAATTTGTATTTTTATTGTTTTATTCCGCTCTACAGAACTTGTTGATAGAATACATCACTCAGTTCGACTGGCCCTCGGCAAGCACTGACTTCTTTCATTGAGAATCCTCCATTGTCTGTGCTGCACCGGGTTGGCCGGAGCCCCCAAGGAGACCAGTGACCTTCGAGTAACCATTCTTTACCCAAGTCCGGAAGCCGCGGCGGGTGAGCTCATCGCGTGGCGTCTCATAGAAAGAGCGGCGACGAGAAGACGAGCGTAAGTGTGTTATTGGTCCTGAGAAATCAGTCACCCGATCCCTCTGCTGGGCCAAGGTGAATGGGGAGGGAGGACGGTTGAAATCTGTGCGAAAGGGTGTGAGTGTGGTTCCTGAGTACTCAGTTTTCAAGATGGTTCTTGACATACCAGTGTCTGTCCTGCTGGGTTGGTGGGGATGAGGGCGGCCGCTCGACTCAGTGCGGTAACTTGCGGGCCGACTGATTCCGAAGTTGTGCTCTTTTGACTCTTTTGACACGACAGATCCCCGGGCGTAGAGCACAGGCTCCTCATCATAGGCTCGCGCTTCGACTTCAGCACTATGATGGAGAAAGATTAGTTTCACCAGTTGACGAAGTGAAATTTGGAAGTGCGCACAGGAAGTCAGAGTCAGCAAATCGCGCCACTAGCATGTTTTCTCTTTCTACAGGCAGGGCGGCGCTCATTCCAGCAAGCACGAAAGCAGAAGAGATGAAGACGGTAGAGAGACGCATGTTCGAGAAAGAAGGGATAAGTGATGTGGTTCGAGACAGCTGGAGGAGAACATGTTGTAAGTATATGGCGCTGTGAGGATAGGAAAGAAATCACGTACTGGCCAGCACTGAGGTGTAACAACCTGACATGGTAGGACTTATATACGCTGGATAAACAACAACTGCGAAATTTTTAGTGTCCAGGCAACGGTACTTTGATGAACAACCCATCCGAGTCTTGTGGAGCTTTTATCGCCATGGATTATTACTATTGGGGACCCTGGGGTACTTGCACAATGATGACCATAGACAGCCATAGACATCAAATACACATCAGATACTCAAAAGATGGCATCATATTTGCTACGTCTCCATGTGGGAGCTCGTGCTTGGCAGACACATGGTGGCTCTCAGCCTGCTATAGAGCATGCGGACAGCTTGGACTGACAGTGGTGCAGTGGAAAAATTGGCCATGGAACGCTTGATCCTTTCCAGAAAGTAGGTTATAATGACGTATTGTCGATTATCATTCACCTTGTAGTGCAAAAACTTCACTAGGAGAAAATTCTCTCGATTATTTAACTTGCTTGTGTCGTGTGGAGCAATCGATAGAGGTTAGAGAATGTCTGAAAGGCCAATAGAAAACAGTGAAATTTGGATATAAGTATTAGTCAAGAAAAGAAAAGAAACTCGCTTGCGGAACACAACAGCCGGTTTGGAACTCTCCATCACGACAGCGATATGTGCAAATGGGTGTTATTCTCTTCGCAAGCAAGTCAGCAGGCCTGACGGCTCAACGCGCGTCGCGAACCATTCGCTGCTCGCTTCGACTCAAATCATGTAACTATAGTAATCTGTATTTTATCATTTTATTGCGCTGTATGACAGAACTTATCGGTAGAATAGTGGTGGAATACATCGATCAGTTGTGATGGGGTGTGCGGGGTCTGCCATAGGATGAATTGTTGCCAGTGGTTTGTTGGTTCTGTGAGTTGTGGCCGTCGGTAGCATGATAAAACCAGGACGTCGCCAAATTCAGAGATGCGTAAGAGTGTGTTAGTGTGCGTCCTGAGTTATCAGTTGCCGTCCTGAGCTGGGAAGGTTGGGTGGGAGGCCAGCTCTCGTCGTAGTTTGGTCCGACTCGAGAAAGTTCTGTCAAGCACGGAACGGAAATAGTTCGTAATAACGTCCTTCTAATCTGGACGCGACCACTTGACCAAAGTTTGGGTTGACTTGTCTATAAAGAACCATCGACGTAATAGCGCTGGAAGTAAGAGGCTCCTGGGAATTCTGATATCAAAGGCCTAAAGCTCACTGTTTCGAGTTCGAGGAGCATGCGCCAGCAACAATGCTTGGTGGCTCGCAGATTCAAACACCACCCGAAGCTGAAGCGCTGAAGTCTTAGGGAATATAGAGGTAGAGCCCCGATCGATGAAGACTGAAGAGCCTCAAGAGTCAAATTGCAAGAGCAGTGTTGGAAGGTTTGTGACAGCCTGTGACCGTCCATCACTACATAGTCGCAAACAAATTTACTGTTGTTTTGTTGAGGTGGCCATTGTTCGTTGGTTGAACGCGACCATTATCTCGTCGCACTGTCTCACTCTTTTGTTCCCTCCAGCGCGCTCAAAACATTAAAAAATCTCATAAACATACGAAGCATCAAGCACTAGGCAACTTGCTCGAAGAATATAGTAACCATGATGGACTCGTCACCAGTGGCACTTCCACCTGTTCCCAGACCTCTGAAACGCTCTGCTTCAGTCGCATCGTTACCAACTCCGCCACGAACGCGTCATAGAGATGGTAAACGACGCGGAAAGTCCAGAGGATCGCTGGCGTCGGACAGTGACAGCGATTCAGCTGCTGGAGGTTTTACGGAAAGTAGCGGAGATGAAGAAGCAGAGAAGAACTACGGAAAAGTGAATACTCATAAAAGGCGGAGGACGAATGAAACGTTGGAGGATGAAGACGCGTTCTGGCTGGGAGAAGCAAAATCTGGAGTCCCCGAAGGCAAAGCACAAGGGAAAACTCTGAAAAAACACTCCTCCTTCAAGGCCAAAGCGGTGGCTTTCGATCCAGAACCAGAGATGATGCATCATGATGTACCTCTCATATATCAGCGTCTTCAACAACAACGTGAACAACGCTCCGGCTCTGGTTCCGAGTTGATTCAGAAACATGATAAAACCGATACCAAATCCGGGGCTATCGTTACATCCCTTACCACTATCGCTGCGCCAGTCTCACCGCCTCCATCTCGTCGCAGACAGCCTGCACGCGCTGCTGCAGTGACGGTTCGGCCTTCTTCACCTCCTGTAACGCCAAGCAAGCCCAAAAGGGGCAAAAGGCGGATACAAATGCTCGCTGAAGAGTTCCCAGTCCGGGATTCGCCTAATAATCCGTTTCTCGACTCTCCCAGCGGTGGTAAAGAGAAAGCTACCAATGTCAAGCCGAAGAGTCCCCGCACCCCTCCTCCTTTGGAAGAGAAACCTACCGTTACTTATGTTTTGTACGTTTCATTCCCTCTCTTTTTTCCTTACATACAATGTTCACCGATACGGTTCTTTTGAAACATCATAGCCGTGGCGTCCGAGGAGTATATCCGAATCCGCTCTATAACCACGCAAAACAGCGTGCTCTCACACCACCGCCTCAATCTCTCTTACCGCCTGAGCACCCAGATTACTCGCCTGATATGCGTTGCCCACCACGCCTTCTCTTCCCCAAAGCCAAACCTGATTTCACGTCTTCTCACTGGTCCGATGACTCGGGCGGATCACCGGAACCTAGTACTCCCACCCGTTCCAAGGCCACCACATTATCTGGGACAGATAGATACAAGGAGAGACGAAAGGAGAAAGAGGAAATTCTTCATCTCCCACGAATGAAAGCGGTGGCCCCGTTAGGTCGTCATGAGCACGCAGGGCGCGCTAGGAAAACTCGTAGGAGTCCCTCTCCGGATCAGACTCTTGAGGAGAGCGATGAAGCGGGTGACGACGGCACAGATGGAGAAGGTGAAGAAGAGTTTAAGCCCCTCAAGCTTGATTTCGGACTAGAGAGTGGGGAAGCCAAGAATGCGGGAAACTCCAAGCACGTGAAGAGCAAGAGGGACAAGAATAGGAAGAGAGGGCCGATCTCGTCGGGTTTAGAAGACGAATTTTCGTTCCCGATTGCGCCACTCAAGTTCTGAGACTACATGGTAACACAGTTCGTTTCTAAGGTTCGTGACATTCCTTAGGACCCTATACCAACGCTAGCAGCTTACGTCCCCCTTTGATGACAGGACACTATACATTCACTCTTTCTTCCCAATCTAATGCTCATATTGTCAATTGCTTGGTGCTTTGTACAGACACGCCCAGCCAACTCTTTTTCTAGACCTGCGATACCTTCTTGTTTTGTGATCAATATCTTGTACTCCGCGCCTGTGACACCTTATCCACAAACTACTCTCGCTCTCCTGTTTTCTTCTTTGTATCTACTATCAAGTTTTTTGAAAGATAACACAAACTGAATCATACTTTTTTGCCCCGTACAACAGATATATCTTTGATTTAGTGTTCATATTGTCTCCTCTCGTTTTGTCCTACAACAGATGTATAGTTATACGCTCACAAAGGGAATAGAAATCAAGTGCACTGTCGATAACTAGTGTGTTCGCCTTCCATCTTCCATCTTCCCTCCTCCCCTGATCGATATCCCTGGGTTGTTGATTTCATGTTATTGAGGTACAGTGAGACGAATCTAGTGATCGTCGCCAAGCACACAGCTTTTTTCGGACGCACTCATCGCTTCACCGAAGACCGAACTGGGCAGCATACCACAGGAACTCTCCTGCTGGTGCTGTGAATGCAAGTGCCACTGGTCCTTCAGCACAGAACAGCTTTGAGTTTGCACAGATCACGTGCTGGTTCTAGGAAGCTTGTTTCCTCACAACAAGCCTACGACATTAGTCCGATTCAGGCTAAAAGGTTTTTACGTGGTACCATAGCCATCAAAACCTACTTGCTTGCGCGACAGGCATGAACGCCGCCATGTGAGCCATGTGAACTGCTCGCGAAGCCTAGATGCAAGAGACCGTCAGTTATGGAGATGCTGGATTCGGTGCTCCCTGCGTTTTCGAGGTCCACATGTTTCATGACTCGGACATCAATTCACAATACTAACGGCTGTATTAACCGTAAAGTTGGGCACACTGGTATCGACGAATTATTTGGTTTTCAGTCTTTTCCAAATTTCCACGACTGATGTGACTCGTAGCAACGATAGACCATTAAGAACCGTCGTGCGTCCACCATCAAGTCGGTACTCGAGAAGTGCCTCCTTGGCCTCAAACGTTTTCGCTACAAACATTTACCCTTGCTGAGTAATCGGTTTTCATCAACTTTATATACTTAATTCCTACTATGTCGGGCGTTAAACCTCAGTGCTGGCCAGTACGTGCTTTCTTTCCTATCCCATATGCTCTCTTCCAGCCTGTTTGAACCACATCGCCTCTTCTGCTTTCGTGCTTGCTAGTATGAGCGCCGCCCTCCATGTAGAAAGTGAGGACATGCTAGTGGCACGATTTAGTTGCTGACCCTGACTTCCCGTGCGTTCTCCCAAACATCACCTCACCTATCTGGTGAAACTCATCTTAATTACAGCACTGAGGAGTGTGTTCTCTCAAACTTCACTTCACCTACTGGTGAAACTCATCTTAATTAGTACATCACTGAGGTTGAAGCGCGAGCCTATGACGAGGAGACTGAGCTCTACGCTCGAGGCAGAGGCCTCTCAAAATTGACAGGAGGACGCAAGAAGGACAACCGGCCCCCAATCTACCGGAGTGAGTCGAGAGAGCCGCTTCTTGGATCCCGACCCAACACAGACAGTCGGCCCCCAAGTCGCCCCGGGGTAACTGCGTCGACTTCCTCTTTAGATTCAAGTCTATCCACCTTTACTCGTCAGCGCCTCCGTTTTCAACACATTGCGGAGAATAATGGTCACACGGGGTTGCCTGGTTTCTTTCCCCATAACAACAACAAACCCAATGGCAGAGGTCGTCGTCGCCGCTCTTTTGATGATCTTGATTGAAAGAAGTCAGTGGATGTATTGGAGCTGGTCGAGCTGAGTGATGGACTCTACTGATAAGCTCCAGAGAAAAATAACTGAATAAATACCAAAATACAGACTACTACAGTTACATGATTCGAGCCGTAACTCAGTTGTCCGGCTGTTCCGTCGGCTCGGGGTTAAAATCAAACACCAACCGGTTTGCGATATTTGAGCTGGTTATCGTTGGAAGAGCCTCTGGCCTGCCAATTTGTAAGTGATAAATTTATATCTTGATCACGAAGAACAATGGTCATAACAAGTTGTGCACCCAACTTGTACGTTCAAGTTCAATGATATTATCTCTGGACCAGGCATATATCTCATCGATAAGCTGTAAAGAACAGCGCGATAAAGGTAGGAAGGAATTGGGGTTCGTATCTCATAGGTTCTTAGAATCGTCTATGGAAGAATGGTTGTGACGCAGGCTGGACTCTTCGAGTGTGCACCATTTAGTTGCAGTGTGGTGACGGCGACAGGGGAGGAATTAGACTTGGACACGTTGCACGGATAGTATGACTGGTTTGTGACCAAGTAAGCAGTGCCAGGCGTGTCAGAGACACGGTGAAGGGCGCCCATAATGGACGCTGCGAGATGGCGTCGTGGGGTATTGCTCGTTGTTCAGTTCTGTATATATAATAGTTTGGATTGTATTCCACTTATCATGTCTTGTACATCAAACTAGACAATATCCCCAACACATCCATCTTCATCTACGGCCGCCCTCCCTCAAGCACTCTGATAACCCTTTCCATGACGAAGTCCAGCAGCGTTAGAAGGCATAGCAGGCGCCGCGTCACGATAATTTTTTGAGCCAAAAACAGGCCCATTGGTACCTGACACCGGTGAAGCGTTTTTTGCATGGCCACTTGCGATCGCCGACGCTAGCTCCGGCCTTGAAGGTTGGTTTGGGATACTAGTAATGTCGTCTGGGTGGGCTTTCACAATCCGGTCGCTGTATACAGGGTGGTTCTTCAGCTGCACATTGTAGCTAGGTCTGAAAGGTGCGAGTTTGTATTTCCCCTCTTTGTCTGGCGATCCCACTACGACAGCGCGATTCGGACCGCGAGCCTATGGTTGACGGTGAATCTTCAGCTGTTTCAGAAAAAAAAAGTACTAACCCCTTGAAAACGAACGGTATCACCATGTGATGGAGGTGGAAATGGATTCGCACCGAAAGCAAGGACAACGAGCGATGATATGAAGAGGACGATTTCAAATCGCATTTTTGAAGCTCAGGCTACATTATTGTGAGTTGCCAGTTTTGTGAAAAGAAAGCGCTGTTTATAACTCACACGACAGAGGATGTGCGGTGAATTAGAGACCTGCTCTGAAGAATTGGCGATTGTTTCCAGCCTCTTTTATACGTGCCGTAGCCGAGGAGAACACGGTTAATCTTGCCGATGCGTGCACATGAATTTGAGCACAGCCCTTGTGTGTCTCCATAATCAAGGGATTCAATGTGTAGTCGGCTATGATAGTCTGTAACACGCGACGAAATGCGGATGGCCAAATAAATTAATAACCAGGCCTAATTAATCAGTGCTTCCATTTCAACATCTTGCCCAGATCTTGTTTAATACCGATACTTCAGGTCCCCATGGATTGCCTATGGTGTGTTGGTCCTTTCAGATTTTGGAAGTGGAATGAAAATGCAATGTCAGGACTCAAATCTCTGAAAAAAGTCCTGTTTCATTGACTAGGGTTTCAGATCGTGTGCCAGCACCGATCGCACTGCATTTGTCTCCTTCACGCGAATACTGGCTGTAACTCCTTGATGTACCTACCGCAAATACTCTTCCCAATATGTATCACATATTGATAAGCATCAAACACTGATTGAGTATGTGATTACCATCTAGAAAGTAGTGGCAATCCAGTAAAAAACTCTTGTGCTCCGAGTCGTTGTTTATACACTGGTATAAGAAATACATCCATTCGTTTCGACCTCTTAATCCAAATCCTTCAATACAGGTATTTTCACGAACGTGAATCTCTTCAAGTCATGTATGTGCTGTGGCGTGACGATTTCCCTCTGCAAAATATATCCTTTCTTCGTTGGATGCCAGACAGCAAACCAATACCAGTATGCGATACCAACAAGGGAAATTCCAAAGGCTACGACGGCGTGAGACTGCAAACAAAAAGATGCGCACGTCAGACTATGCATGGTAATAAAAAAGCGAAGTTGGTTGTCTCACCCAGTAAGGTAGATGATCATATGTCGGACTTCCGTTCCCAGGCGGAATAAAAGGGGTGAGAATAAGGAGGACATTTGCTAAGACATATACAAGAACAATAGAAATCGGTGCACGGAAAGGCGGGTTCCATTGGAACAAGTTGAACTCCCCTGGCGTCTTGATACGTACGAATAGAAGGCCCATAGAAACAAAGAGGTTGATTACAAATATGCAGTATGAACCCACTGTAAGGCAAGTTGAGTAATGATGCCAAATTGATGTAGCAACATGGACATACAGCTGACAATGAAGAGGAATCCATCCCCAGGCGGATTAACGTAGAGGAGCGCGCTACTGGTGATGTATTGCGCAAAGAGACCAGCAAGCGGTGCACCGAAGGGTCTATTGCTAGAGAAAATGTGGGAAAAGGGCAAGATGCCTTCTCTTCCTAGTTCTTGAACGACTGGAACATAGAAAGAGTCAGTTGCTCATAAAGTGGATCAGGGCATGGGAGGTGTACCTCGTCCTTGAGTAAATTGACCGGCAAAAACACTCCCAAGGATAGATAACGCCACCAAGAAGCTCAAGAACTATATTGAAAATATGAGTAGGGACCAGCGTCCGTCGATCAGTAAGCTCACCCTTTCTGCAGTCTGTCCAAATAGGTTTCGGAAAAACAGGGAGCTGCAGGGCCCATCTCAGTCTATCTCTTTGGAATCTAGGATGACGGACTTACACAATGACCTTGCTATTGTCCAAAATATCACTTTTGGCAACAACGGCAAAAAAGGCGATATTGACGAAGATGTATATAACGGATACTATCGACACTCCAACAATCGATGCGTGTTTCAACGTCTTTATGGGATTCTTGATCTCGGATAGTGCGTAATTGGCGTTCTGGTAGCCAATAAACGACCTGAAAACCGCGAATAAGCGTACGAACGACAAAGCAAAATGTAAAACTCACCAAAGTACGGTATAGATTGCAGTAGAATAAGCTTTCATATCAAACACTGTTCCCTCCCAGAGATACTTCCATTCGAAGTTATGAGGTTTCTCGTACCCATCAAGGACTTGAAAGCCACGAACGCCGGCGAGGGAGAGTATTCCGCACACTGATATTGCTACGAGGACAACAATCTTAAATGCTCCCAAGATGTCTTGAAGTAAGATGCCCCACTTGACGTTCGTTCCGTGTATGAATGTGACAATGGATAAACATATATGCGCGACTGTGCGAATGTTTTCAGGTGTGGGTTGGACCCCAAGTGCATGTAGGACGTCTAAGGAGGAAGAATAACAGCGTTTAAGACGATATAGTGGAATGATGGGAGTAATAACTTACATTCGCCGAAAACGACACTGTTAGCTGTTGAGGTTTTCTAAACACGATAAGCGCAAGAATCATCAAATGTGAGAAGAGCGGTATCAACACGCACGCTTACCGCTATAGTGGAATATGCAGCAAATATGCATGTCATCAAGTATGCTGGGTTCTGGAAGAGGTATTCAAGATAGTTCTTGTCGCCACCACTTTTAGGAAGACCCTGAATGGCGCAATGATAAGTGAAGCCACCACAGGCTGCAACGTAAGGTCAAATAACGTACAGTACCCAATTCAATATATACAGCCGTTCCTGCTGCGGCAATTACTACGCCTATAACCCACATGATGAGAGAGACGCCGACGCTTCCAACTCCTTTGAGTATGAGTCCGGGTGATACATATATGCTGTCAAAAGTCGAGGTGAAGCAACGGTAGAAGAGAATATGAATACGTGCACTCACCCAACGCCAATGACATAGTTGAATATGAGGTTAATCGCACTGAACAGACCAAGCCTTCTGAATACCTCCGGAACATCATCAAAAGTTTCTCCGTGTTTTCCTATCCGTTACCAAAGCATTATCAAACGTTCGTCCGGGAACCTAGGAAGGCGGCAACGTACCATCATCTGAACCCTTGTCCAAAGGCGTAGGCGCAATACTAGATCCGGTTGACCGGTTGGTGAGATGGCTTCCCTCACCGGCTGAAACTGAGATTCGAACGCTGCTGCTGGTGCCGACTGTGCCGTAGCCAGGTGGTCCTTGGGACGTATGGAGCTGCGATCGTTCGTGCGAGATGGTGGGTCCTGAGGAAGGGAGTCCTGCTGATGCAGGAGATTTAGTGTCCCCTTGACTCGGTGTGGCCATTTGGTCTTGGAGGATGGAAGTTCGATGCTAGCACCGCAGTGGGTCAGTCGTTAGGAAGCGTCCCCGATTATATGGCCTTGGACACAGTAGAACGCGGGAGGGAGAAGGGATAGGGCAGAACCGACGTAACAGCGGCGACCACAACTGAGATTGGAAGTTGTCAGTTCGGGGTCAGTGAAAGTGTAACAGACTCACAGTCCTCCAACCCAACCTTCCCATCCCATCCCATGTCGATGTCAGAACCCGCGTGCATTCCCTAAATAGTCAAGTGATACTTTATATGTAGTCTCAACCCTGGATTGACATATTGGGATGATTAACTTCTGGCACTCTGGCAGAACCTCTGAGGCAGCAGGAAAAGGAAAGAGGATGGATGATGCTGGATCTCCATTTTTGGACGGATCTTTTTGCTTATCACGCCAATCACACTTGAAATTGAAAGCCGGAGCCTGCTACACGCGTCATCCCATTCTCCAGCTTCACCACTCCGCAAGTTTATATAGCTTTCAGTAGGTGCACAGACAACATTGCATCACTGACATTACGAGAGTTTTCAATACTCAGTGGGCTGATTCGATGAGAAACTTCCTCCTTCCTTTCTCGGAAGCTGCTCACAGCCGCCAACGATAAACGATAAGCACTGTTCGCCTTGGATACCTCAATCCAAGACCTGCACACTTATTCAGAAGCCTAACTCAACTAAGAATACTGTTCGACTGGGCATCAGTGTCCTTACTTTGTTGCGGCTTGTTCGGATCCAACAGTCTGGTCCAAAACCGACGCGCGACGCGTCTCATCGGAACTTATGGATTCAGTGCAACCGACTCTACTTGAAGAAAGTGAACCACTTTTACGAGAGACAAGACTACGAGGGGAATACCAATCTGTCCGGGTTGCAGCTGATGACACGAGGCTAACAAGCCGCTCACGGCCTTACTCGGAGGGTGTCCCAATCGCTGAGGATGATGGATCAGGTGCGTCCTTCGTCTACTTTAGGCTCTAACTAACGCTCGATTAGACGGTGAAGCATTTGACAATGTACCAAAGGAGAGAAGACGGCTAGGTGCGTGGTTTTAAGCAGCATAAATGCCTCCAAATTCCTGAACACGAACAAGGCTTATGGAGTGCTACCAATCTCGTGTTCAACTTCGTCATTGGTACTGGGTCAGACTCAATTTAACACTAGCAGTCAGTTTCGTCCTAATTCCAAGGTTCTGTATAGCATATATGCCACCCCGAGTCTCATTCTTCGGTCATCTGGGAGCGTTGGTGTCGCTCTAGTTATGTGGTTGGTAGGAGCCTTAATCGCGGCGGCTGGAACAGTTGTCTATATCGAGTTAGGAACGGTATGCCTCTGTTCCTGTCCATCCGATCCGTACACTCATCAATGTTTATGTTAATCTCAGGGATTACCTCGCAATGGGGGAGAAAAGAATTACCTCGAGTTCATTTACCGAAAGCCGAAGTATCTTATAACCTGTATCTTCATAATTTACAGCCTTCTCACTGTCAGTTCCTGCTCCGCTGTTTTGATTGATCGTAATTGCTAAATTCCCTTTTCCGTTAAAAGAGGACATCTGCAGCTTCTAGCGTTGTATTTGGTGAATGTATGTTATGTATTCTAACAACAGTTCCGCGAATTCTGACCAGATATTTACTAGACGTGATTCACGCTATCGGCGTCACGCCCACCCCTACGAACACCCTGGCGGTCGCCCTATGTGGATTAACATTAGTGACATTACTACATGGGACAACGGTCCAATGGGGCATCCGACTTCAAGACGCTTTGGGAGCGTTCAAACTATTGGTCCTTTCTGCAATTTCAATTATCGGACTGCTCAGCTTCGCTGGTGTTCCGGGTTTCCAGGTCAGAGAAGAGTACGAGAAGCCCCATAACTTGGAATGGAACCACATTTGGCAAGGATCAAACTTGGACGCCCACGACTTCGTTACTGGCTTATATAATGTCATTTGGTGAGCCTTGTTCACATCCCAGGCGAGGTCAATTCACCCATGATCATTATACAGGTCTTATCTTGGTTATTCACATATCAATTATGCACTGTCAGAAGTGAAACATCCTGTGCGGACGGTAAAGTACGCATCAGCACTAGCGTTACTTCTCGTTACGTCGGTATATTTCTCCGTCAATATTGCTTATTTTGCCGTCATCTCGAAGAGCGATATATTGAACAGTCGAACGATAGTCGTGTGAGCCACACCGGCTTTGATCGCCCGCAGTTTTTCTGATTGGATTCAGCTCCTTATTCTTCAGGAACCTCTTCGGGGAGGCTACAGAAAGAGTAAGCATCATTCCTTGCATTTGTAAGGCTCATAATGATACCGGTGTAATCTAGTTGATGAGCGCTATAGTCGCATTATCCGTGCTTGGAACCATCTTGGCCAGCAAATTTGCTCAAGGACGAGGTAAGGACGTCGTGGTCACCATCATAATATCTGTCTTCACCATACGTTTAAGTCATCCAGGAGTTAGGACGAGAAGGAATCCTCCCCTTCTCCGAAATCCTTGCGAGCAGCAAACCATTCAACGCCCCTTCCGCGGCGCTCTGTGTACAATACGTGATTTCATGCGCTATTCTTGTCCTAACTCCCAAAGGAGACATTTATCTTTTCCTCATCAGTTGTAAGCTTGACTTTGACCATCGAGCTTTGAGTTGCGGGCTGAGTATACGTCTAGTCGGATCCTATTGTATATCCCTTGTTAATGTGTTGGTGGCCTTCGGTGTCGTTCTGTTGCATGCCTCAACTTCCGGACTGTGGCATTGGAAACCTCCTTTCCGTGCCCCGAACTCCGTAGTCTTTATCTACCTCTTGTCAAACATATTCCTGATCACCGTCCCGTTCATACCCCCGAAAGATGGGAAGAATGTGTATGAAAGCTTACCGTATTGGGTGAGATACGCTTGTACTTCTACCTTATTGCACAGCTGATTATGTTATCTTGCAGTCCCACTCAGTCACTGCATTTGCTGTTTCGCTAATTGGCTATGCGTACTGGTACTGGTTTGTTGTCTGGCATCCGCAGAGGAACAAGTATCTGTTGGAAAGGGAGTGGGTCATTCAGGATGATGGAGTTTCAAGGTATGCCTTCCGAAAGGTTCCAATTAAATAGTCTGTGGAAGAATAGAGAAGAGTAGAGGGAGGCCGAGGAATCCCAGGTTCTATGTCCGTGTATGGATTTCAAGACTGACCACGCACCACTAGAAAAACATGATCTATGAGTGTAATGTTATCTTGAGCTGAAGGCGACATGCATCGTCATCGCGCAAGCGACTGACGCAATCGTTAATCAGGCATTGTGATGGATGATTCTCATGATAATCACTTCATCGCTTGTTTCCACACTCGTATAGCCCTTCTTCCGCGGTAACCATCACGACGGCGCGTAAGCCATGTAAAGTTCTAGTGCATGTAAGTAGACGTCGGTTTGTGAAGGCGACTTTCGACTCGTGATATACATTGCCAACTAACCTTATTTGCTCAGCTAATTTCTCACGTATCAAGGGGATGATATCTTCTTTAAGAAATTGTTGTAGTGCTCCCCAAACAAAGGCCTGATTTTTTTTCCGGACCGCTGCTCAAACAAGGACCCATAGTGCTCCCCAAACAAGGACCTAATTATTTCGGACAATAAAACAACGCTACTCAAACATGGACCCACAGTGTTATATGTTGGACAATTTATTCCGTTACCCCGGATTTGTTGGGTACATTGTTGTTCGTTATGACTGTATCTGTTGTCAAGGATTGTACTACCTAATATAAACCGACACGCTGCGACCGAAAGCTTTCATCAAAATGCCCTCCCAACTCAAGCTCCTATCGCTACACAAGCTTCGATTCGTGGCATCACGACAACCTGTTGACACCTTTTACCGAGCATCCGATCTGACAATAGGTCACTTCGAGGCACTGGCGGTGTGCATTTCTCCTTTGTTCATTGACCTTTGTGTGTGCGACTGATTTCGATACAGTTCGTTCCGCCAAATCAACTAGCCCAGTGTCGGCTGATCATAGCTGATGCCTACAAGAGCGTCCTCGAGATCATACGCGAGTTCGGAGATCAGGATACTATTGATGACACAGTACTAAAGATGATGGAGAAGTGAGTAGAACGTTTTCGGGTGCTAATCGATCGCGTTATCTTGCTTTTTTCAGAGTCATGGGAGTCATCAAGGACATTGAACAACATGCAGCGATTGACGAGAGGTTCGAGAATGGTTTAGAGTCGCTTAGAAAGATCGTGCAAGAACGTCCGAGAGGTGGTGAGTTGCTCCTCCCATGAAATAGTCGGAGTTTATTAAACAAGTGCAGATGGTGCAAACAACACCATCATCAATAGGGGAACGGCTTATGGTCAGAATGCAGGAAATGGCGCCCACTTCAATTATAGTAACTTGCAGGTCCCCGTGCCGAAAGCGATGGGGGATAACAAAGCATAAGGGTGGGAAGGGGTGCTGGTTCCACGGTTTTTTCGTCAATCCGTCGGCTCATGTACTGGTAATTTAAGGGGTGTATACTTAATGTACTGAAGTCAGTAAAGTGGTCAATAAATCCTGCAACTCGCAACTCCCGCCGAGCACTGTTTGGTCCTGCTTCTTCCAGGGTAAAACGCTCACGTGATTTCGACAAGCGGCGAGCGAACTGGCTTTTTCTGAACTTGAACCATGTACCCCCAAAGTACCCTTGACCTCCCTGAGGAAATATGGACTCACATTTTCGACCTCGCCGCCGACGAAGACTTGATTTTTCAATATGGGCTGCCAACGTCCATGGCTGAGGCGGCATGGTTCAAATCCATAGTCAGCGAATGGGCTTTGAGAACACCTCAAGAAGCTCTTAATTTAATTCAACGGAGAAGCTATGCCACGAAGAAGGTAATATCCTTTTTTCTCCCGCGTTTGAGCGTGCAAACACGCGCTCTGGTTGATATCGCAAGTTTTACTCATCGATGTTGTCAGGCGATAATCATGACATGCAAACAATGGCGCCGTCTGGGATCAGAATTTCTGTTCCGCACATTGTTTTTCAACAACCCATCAAAGCTTCTTCTGCTTTCCCGTTCCCTGAACTCCTCGACTGCCGCTGCTTCTACCGTCAGTTCAACCCTTGGCTGGTGGACAAGAAGAATCCATCTCACGCGGTATTATGTGGCAGCCAACCCTGGTATACCCATGGTCGAGCTAGAAAACGCGCTCGTCTCCATCATTCAACATTGCCCAAATTTGGAAATTTTCATCATCGAATGGCCGATGGGTAGCACCTTTGGACCCGTCGCCGATGCGCTTGCCACCTACACGCGTCGATCTTTGCGCACAGTTCATTGGTGTATTCCTCGTTCGGCAATTCCAAAGGTCATTTGGGCTCTCGATTCCCTTCCATACATCCTTGCAGCTTATATCGACGTAGATCCTGCGTCCCACGAAGGGGTAGACTGCGATGATTTGGATTCGAACGATAGCCTCCCTCTTGGAGCCGCTGCAGATGTACAGCTAACGCTCCGATGCCTGCAGCAGCTTTCTCTTCGAGGGCAATTCCATGAATTGCTCGAAGAAGCGGTCGGGTGGCATATGCCTTCATTGCGTAATGTCACCTTGGATTCCGTCAATAGCTCCGACCAACCAGACGCCATATCATTCCTTGCTAAACATGGTTCCAAGCTCGTCTACCTCGACTTGGATTGCGTCACGTCACACAACGTTCCTGTCATTCTAGACATGTGCCAGGATCTCAACACCTTTGCATTCAATGTCGATTGGCCACTCTCCGTTCCAGGTGAAGACGGCAACCTACCGGGAAGTGTCATGAAAGATCTTGATTTACCGAAAGCGACACTCGTAAACAGGCTCGTACGTCGACCGCACGCGAAGATCACAACAATCGGGCTACACGGCCTTATGCATGCTTTCGGCATGGACTTCATGGGAGATTCCTGGCGGTCGTGGGGAGGTCCGTCAATCAGGAGATCCAACGATCTCAACGTCAATGCTCTCGACAAAATTACATTCCCAAACCTGAAGCGGGTGCGGGCGTTAAGCCGGCCCTTGCTCACGGCTCTTAATAAAGCCAACGGACCATCGCAGCAGGGTGGTGGCATGGAGCGATGGGAGAATTGGTGGCAGCATTTCACCAATATGAATATCAGGTTGGAAGACTGCACCGGCGAGCTCCTGGGTGTCTTACCTGGGGGCGACGAGGGTGGTGACGAAGAAGAGGACGATCAAGAGGATGACGACGATGAAGAGGAGGAGGAGGAAGAAGAAGATAATCAGTGGGGTTACCAGATACCTCCTATGGAACCGGAAGGCGGGGGGGGCAGTCATATCACAGAGTTGAGGCAACTTTTGGCCGAGTGCCGTGCTATGTCGGAAGATAGGGAGGAACCCATGTTTTCAATGTTCGGCATGATGGGGATGGGTGGAGGTGGAATGGGCTTTGGAGGAATGGGATATGGTTCGACGGGTAGGGATTACGGTGCTAACATGAACTTTTATGGCGGCCCCGGTGGTGGTGGTGTTAGAAGCGCGAGAACAGGCTCTCGTTGAATAAATGTCAGGGATTGGGCACAACGGTACATTTTGGTTATAAGAAAACCGGGTTGTTCGAGTCCCCAGTCGTATGTTCATGTGAATGCGGAGCAGCATTGGAGGGGCGGGGATTGGTTTGAGCAGTGTATGGAGAGGTTAGCAAGGATATGGAGAGTAACAAAATATCCTAATTTGGTCTTAACCTACCGCGCTATACCCCCAATAGACAACAGAAGCAGTCCGGGTGCTGGATGCGCTCCCCGCCGTAATGGCACACTGTACGCAGCACTTTGACCTCCCCAGCGAACTGTGGTTCAAGACCATCGCATTTGTCCTCTCTGACAGCATATACTCCATTTGCTGTTCCGGAGGCGACCTTTACTGGGACAGAAACGCGTTCGGGACGCTTAGATTGGTATCGAAACCATTCAATCACACTACCGTCAAGGTAGCGGATCTGGCGTTGGCAGGCAGGCCCTGGGACAAGTGAGTGCTGCTAGTGAAAATTCTATTGCAGACTTCCACTGGATGGCGCTGAATAGAGTTGATGGAGTCGCTGAAGATGAGCGGATGGATGTCGATGGTGGGGACTCCAAGCTCAGGTACGTTCTTAGCTGCGCCTATGAATCGACTCAATCCTCCTTGTTCAGACTCATCTACGACCGCTTCAAACTGATCAACGGTATCCAATCCGAGCATGACAAAAACGCCCGCATCTTTTCCTCTCAGAGCGGCGCGTCTCTCTTATCCGCGTATTACGACTACGTGCAGCTCATCAGGTGCTGCAAAGCTCTTTTCTGGCGTTTGGTCATCGTTCCTGTTCGTTCCGATGTGGCAACAACAACCAGGGCTGCATACTCTCACCAACTTCTCAAGCTCATGGAGCAGATCCGCGTTCTGTTTCCGACGGCGTTCAAGGACATACAGTCCGCGTTGGATGCGGTGGCTGTCCCTGAGATGGCAGAGAAGTTGAGAAGGGACATCAAAAGGGATTGGGGGTTTATTATCTCTGGGTTGGAGATTGTGTATAGATGTGCGCAAGCGGTCACTCGACGGGATGAATGGCAGAGTCTGGACGTGTCAACGGTGCGTGTTATGAGCCTTTTTTTGTACTAACTCTGATTCAAGTTTACAGGAGTTTGTAGATTATCTGAACGACCTGCATGCTGTGATGAAAGCCAGTGCGGAGCTTTATACCTCTGCGCTCAAGGATCGTGCTCCGGGCGAGTTTCCGGCTATTTCGAAGGTGAGTTGGGGTTGTTGCACCACGAGCCGCGATTGATTGGCTGCAGCTGCCGGGTGTCAGAGTGGCGATAGAGCTTATCGTTGGCAACGGCCATCATCATCAGGCGTTGGCGGATTTGGTGAACAGTTGGGCGTGATGTGTGTTTAGGGGTTCGTATTGGGCTAATCTATCATACTTGTATATAAATGCATACCTGTGGCGCCCGTACTTGAGAATAGCTAAAATTTTGATTGCTAGAACGTAGTACCCCAAATCGTGTCCATGCAATATAACCCTAAAGTCCCTCGACTATGAAATGTCCAAATAAAATGTAGGTCAGGTGTCTAATATATATATTCGGTGATGAGTGGGTCCGGTGGGATCCGGACAGGAACATCAAGACGTAAAGCGCCTTGTGATGCTGGGTCTGCGCCAAGCATCGTCCCACTCTTGAAGCGTTTTGACGAACCCCGGATTTGGCTTGATGCATGCGCGTTTACGTTTGAGAAACGCAAACGCAGCGTCGTAAGACATCCCTCGATGTCTGATCAGATACGCAATCACGACTGCAGCGCTTCTCGACACGCCCTACAAGGCACGATCAGTTTTTTTACCCCACCGTCAGATGGTGGCTCGCACCTGCTGACAATGAACCAACACGCTTTCGCCTCTCTTGAGCGCCTTGTCGATGTAGTTGCACACCGCCTCCAGATGAGGTTTGAGATCGTTCGACGACGAGTCGACGATGTCGATTCTGTAACACGTGAGCCCGTTCTTCTCTGATTTCTCGATAGATGGGAGCCAGGGTGCGTCCATCACCTGGACAAGGTGGGAGATATGGTTAGACCGGAGAAGGTCGCTGTCGTTCACGGCGCTGAGGGAGCCTAGGAAGAGTGCACCGGGCTTGGATGCGGTGCTGCTGGAGTTCCCGACGGGCGTGGGCTCGAGAATGAGGTGCATCGGTGTACACATGGCCTGTACTACTTCTGGTGGGAGAGTGTCGAACCTGATCATTATGGATGTATAAAGCAAAGGGGTGGTGGTTGGTGATGGTAAACCCAGATAGCAGAGAGCGTGTGGCCAGGGTGAGACGCGAATAATTCAGAAAGGTGCCACCAAATCCACACAAGTGGAGCTGAGGGAGCGTGTAATGATGGGGGGTGGTAGGGGAGTCGGACGGGTTTTTATATCCATGTCCAGGAGGCTTTTGACGGTGCCTTTGAGGTTCCTTTTTCACGTTGCGGTGTTTGTAAGAAAGAAAAGAAAGAAAAGAGAAAAGAAAAGAAAAGAAAAGAAAGAGGGGGTTTGTTAGAGGTTGTGAGCTGGACTGCTTTTTTTGGACGTTTGATGATCAAAACGTTCTGCCGAGGGCCAAGATGGTGCGAGATTGTGCCTCGACTGGACGGAATATCATGCAGCCGTGTATGTAATAGGGTCCCTCTTTTATCACGTACCAAAGTTACAGTCTATCGGTCCAGACCCCTATCGAGAAAATTATACAATAGGAAGCCATTCAAGGGTTGTCTTAAATGGCGATAACGGAAGAACAAAAACGTTCTCCGTACGAGCTGCGTTCACATTCTTGATGGGAGATATGCTGCGCACGCATCGTAAAGTACAGGTGCAGTCCGGATACTTTGTCAACATGTGGTAGACGATTTTGACAACGATGACAGATGTTCTTAGGAATTAGGAGAACGAACAATGGACGACTAAGCGCAAACGTGACAGAAACACATGGTCGTCGCGTGGACATGCGTGACATATGCTCAGAACTTTGGTAGGCAACATCGGCGTTAAGACGTTTATACACCCGATCCGCATCTGACACAATGATCATCCCGCGAATCGTGACTGCTTCCAATGGTCTTGAGTTCGGCGGTTCGTTGCGATAAAGACTTTCCGCCGGATCAGGAACCCTCGGGAGAATCGCACATACGCACCCAATCGCGAGGATCCGGTAGGAATGCAGTATGTATGTAGGAACCCTGGGTTAAGATGACATGCCCTGGAACAGAGTCAGCATTTTACCCGTCGCCCTGTTAGTATACCGCTTACTAGGCATGAATAAACAATTGACTGTCCAGCGTAAGCACAAGGCCGCCAGGTTTGTCAGAAATCATAAATGTGCGTGACGAACGGTCGCGACAACACGTTACTGGGTGATGTCATCAATTCTCCGTATAGGCACCTTTTCGGGAAACTGCGCACCTCAGAATGTTGTCTTATAAGCCACTTATCAGCCCTGCAATCACCCACAGACGTAACTCTTGATCACATCACACTATGAGCGGTAGACTAGCCTCTGGTGAGCACGGCCACGATGATCCACAACGTTATCCGGCTAACGAAAACCAGAGTATCCTTCTTGGAAGAAGCTCCAAGAGATCTACGACACCGAACGGTCTAAACTCGTTCTCAAGGACCTCTTCGCCCAAGATCCCGAACGATTCTCAAAATTCTCTGTGGAATACAACTCCACGAGTGGTCCAGATGTCAAGATCTTGCTGGATTACTCCAAGAACCTGATCGACAATCGCGTTCTCACTACTCTTCTCTCCCTCGCCAAGGATGCTGAGGTCGAGACTTACAGAGACAAGATGTTTGGTGGAGAGCATATCAACACTTCCGAGGACCGCGCGGTGTTGCATGTCGCTCTCCGCAACTTCAACGACTTTCAGATCCTCGAGGCTGGCGTCGAGGAGGTCCCTGCAGTTCTTGACCACATGAAAACTTTTTCTAATTCCGTTCGGGACGGTTCCTGGAAAGGATACACTGGCAAATCCATCGACACCATTGTCAACATCGGAATTGGCGGCTCGGATCTGGGCCCAGTTATGGTCACCGAGGCACTCAAACCATACTCCAAGCGCGGCCTGAAAGCCCACTTTGTGTCCAACATAGATGGGACGCATATAGCCGAGACGCTGAGGGAATGCAACCCTGAAACGACCTTGTTCATCATTGCAAGCAAGACGTTCACCACACAGGAGACGATCACGAACGCTGAGACTGCACGAGAGTGGTTCCTTCAGTCTGCTAAAGACAAGGCCCACGTCGCGAAACACTTTGTCGCTCTCAGCACCAACTCGAAAGCGGTCCAGGCTTTCGGTATTTCCACCGATAATATGTTCGAGTTCTGGGACTGGGTTGGAGGACGGTACAGTCTCTGGAGTGCCATCGGATTGTCCATCGCCATCGTCATCGGTTATGACAACTTTGAACAGTTGTTGAGAGGCGCACACGGGATGGATAGGCACTTTAAAGAGACGCCGCTAGAGAAGAACTTGCCAGTTCTCTTGGCCTTGATCGGCCTCTGGTACAATGATTTCTATGGTGTGTATGCGTGTTGTTTAGTCTTTCGCTTAGCTGACGTTGTCGGGTTAATAGGTGCACAGACATTGGCATTGCTGCCCTACGATCAGTACCTCCACAAGTTTGCTGATTACTTCCAGCAAGTACGAATCGAGCCTTTCCTCTTCTGCGCATATACTGAAGTGCTGATTAGGGCGACATGGAATCCAACGGCAAAACTGTCACCAAGGGCGGACAACGCGTCAACTACCAGACTGGGGTAGGTGCCAAACCACAAGTTATATTTCGAACATTACCTGATTATCTGTTATAATTAGCCCATAATCTGGGGCGCAGCCGGAACAAACGGTCAACACTCATTCTATCAGCTCTTGCACCAGGGGACAAAGCTCATTCCTGCCGACTTTCTCGCTCCCGCCACAACACACAATCCCATTCGAGGATCGCTGCACCACCGCATCCTATTGTCCAACTTCTTTGCCCAACCCGAGGCGTTGGCGTTTGGCAAAACCGAAGAACAAGTCCGCAAAGAGTTGGGTCCGGGTGCGAGTGAAGCGTTGGTGAAAAGCAAAGTATTTGAGGGTAACAGGCCAAGTAACAGCATCGTGTTCCCGCTCTTGACCCCTGCAACACTCGGTGCTCTCATTGCCCTCTACGAACACAAGATCTTTGTTCAGGGTGCTATCTGTGGTATCAACTCGTTCGGTATGTTTTTAGACGCTCGTTTAGTGTGTTACTAAATGTGCCATAGATCAAATGGGTGTCGAGCTTGGAAAGGTTCTTGCAAAGAACATTCTCTCACAGCTCGAGAAGCCTGGGGACGTCAAAGGTCATGACAGCTCAGTACGTTGAACAACACTTTTCCGGGACCAAGTCAGGACTGATGATGATGCTCAGACAACCGGCTTGATTCACTGGTATCAACAATACAGGAAGGAATGAATGGTTATGTACGATACGAAGCGAAAGGAAACAATAGTTTTATAGTACTTGTAAAAATTGGGAAATTATAGACTTTGATTGGGAGCAGGCTTCTATACTGTGTTGTCTCCGGACTGCATGAGATGTTGGCGGGTTTTCGTAATCTAATTCTGAGCGTAATAGCCAATTACCTTGACAATTTGAATGGCGTCTCTGGCCCAGAAGTGTGGAGTTAAAGGTGAAAAGTCGGTTGCAATCAGAGAATAACATTTTTAACGGCAACTAGTGGATGTGGGAACATCTCACGGCATAGTAGTACACATTCTATTGCTTGATATATCGGTACACTATACCCTTCTCGTGTTAATGATACTGACAAACTCGGGCTTGAGAGAGGCTCCCCCAACAAGGAACCCATCAACGTCTTCTTGATGCGCTATATGCACTGTTTGAGACGAGTCCAGACGTGTGATCGGTATCGACTTACAAAGAACGTTACAGTTCCCACCAGAAACGCTACCTCCGTAAATGATGCGCGTGGATTGGGAAACTTCAAGGGAGATCGCTTTCTCGAGATAGGCGCGAATGTCTTTGTGTGTCGTTTGGGCTTGAGCAGTAGTTGCGACCCTTCCTGTTCCAATGGCCCAAACAGGCTCGTACGCAATCACGATGTTACTTTTTGGCCATCTCAATAACGGCAAGCACGGGCACAAAAACACACTTGCCTCCAATCTGACTCTTTGGTAACGTCAACCACAGCCTTCAGCTGCGTTTCGACAACCTCGGTAGTCTTCTCCGCTTCACGTTCTTGAAGCGTCTCTCCGATGCAGAGAATGACTTTCAAACCCGCATCGAGCGCTGCGCGGACTTTAGATGCAACGACTAAAGAGGTTTCGCCAAACAAGGTGCGTCTCTCGGAATGTCCTACAACGAATCAGGGGGATAACAATCGGTGATGACACAGCTAACATACCTAGAATGACGTAAGGAATCTGTGCATCAGCCAGTTGTTTAGGGCTGCCGATAAAAGTCAGCTATAGCCATACGCGTAATCGGATTGGATTTGGACCTGATTTCTCCCGTGAAAGCTCCAGAATCCTTAAAGTAGCAGTTCTGAGCCGAAACGGCCACTTCCTTTCGCACAAGCGTCTTCGCAGAAAGAAGATAGAGGGCAGGGGGAGCGATGACGACCTCTATAAACGAGGTTGAGGGATGCTATCGATAGATTAGATAACTGTACCAGTCTGTGGATCTAGATCGGCTCGGTTGAGATTCTCAATCAAAGACTCGAGCGCTTTGAATGTTGTAGGGTTCAGCTTGAAGTTGCCCCCAACGAAAAATTGACGCGTCATGGTGGATGTAGGTAAAGGAGCGAGTAAATCCGAACGCTGCCGAAGAACGCAAAGATGAGTGATCCCTCTTTTGGACGTCACGTGAACGTCAGTTTCAAACGTTCGAACTGCCTTCGGACAACGATGCTGGGGTTGTGTGTAGATCTCCCTTGCCCTTGCTATGGACCTTCGTTTCTTGTATGTAGTTGCGACTCTAATGTCTGCAAAACGGTGACTACACTCTCATAACTTTGTAGCAAAAGCATGATCGCTTTTCGGTCTGAAAAAGAAATGAATTACCTTCCTCAAACTTAGGGTGTTTCCGTCCAGACCCTTAAGTTTATAATCTCTGACTTGACTTGAACTACATGATGGAATGAACTTGCTGATTCTAGTTCGCAGAATCACTTACTATATCTCTCCATCCAGTCCGATCGTTATCGAGAAGTGGGTTGCGGAGGATTTCGATTCTGCCATTCTGGCTCATCGACATGTAGCTTGCGAGTCCACATATCCACGTTGGATGATATAGAGCAATGGAATCGACTTTCCCGATGACGGCAGTGTTCAAACTGAACATGCGGCACCCAATGGCGTGTCAACGACGCAGTTGAACGCCATGTTCTGGCTGGGCTTTGGCCCTGGTCGGGGTCCAACCGGCGGGTTTAAAGTAGACTCGCTTCAGGGTATCCTAGGACAAGATAAGAGATTTGTGATGAGAGTTAATTGGCAAGGTATTAAAACATCCACAGATCGTGTTACAAATGAATGATGATATCGAACCTGCGGTCGCAGTGAAGAAACTCGGCGTTTGTTTGCTTATCTCGGGAACACTCGGGGTAGCGCGGGTCACTATCGATCACTAGACTCTCAAATAAGACTCGGAGCCGTAGACGTACAAGCATAACGGGAAGACGGCATTTGGGCAAGCGAGTTTCCATGATGTGAATAAGAACTGCATAGCCAATCCGTGCGAGAAGAGTCCTACAAAACGTGTATAATCTATCTCTGGACGCGACGACTTATCCGCACTACTAGCCTCTTCAATCTGAAAACACTCCGATAGAGTACCAACAGGTGCTTCAACCTTGAGAAAAACATTACCACGATTCCCAAAGCCACGGTGCCGCAATATGTAGCCGGGTATGCGACATTCTCAAATACCACAAAGCTCATCATCAATAGTGTGGCAGAGAATGAATAAATCGCGAGCATATAAAGATGGTCACACGTCCAGAGGGCAAAACGAAGTAATTCTATGCCGTGATCCCTGGTGAAATCGTTGTCTGAGGACAGGGATGCACTCCTGCCGGAGATGGCGATAATGAATATGTGGCAAGAGATAGTGAAGAAGGAGAGAAGGAGGCCGGCATCGAAGAGCTTTCTGTTGCCAGGACCTTCGATAAGCAAGTTTTGGATGAGCGATCCAAACCCGACAATGAGGCCGGCAGAGAAGGTCGACTGGACAGGGAGCATTTGTGAATAGCTACACATGATCACCAGGAAAAAATGGCGTACAATAAGTAATTGCATTTCGAACTGCTTCCTTAAGAATTCAAAGTCCCCCGAGTTTGCGGCCGTAGGATCTGGTAGCAGAGAAGCATTTAAAGGTCAACTTAAATTGACGAGGTTAATCCATACTTGGGGAATCCGGATTTTTCAATCGTTCCTGCAGAAGCTGTATATTTTCCATGTATCCTGTCAGAAATTCGTCTAGATGATTCACGTGGATATTTATACGCGATGCTTCTTGGTTCTTCCACTTCATTACGTTGTTCTCGGGCTTCGCCGCTGTCAAATGTCAGATCATCTTTTTATCCTCCGATCAATACCCACTCATGGTGCTGCTGCGGCTGGGTTGTGTCGGATTCCGAGTCGCCACGCTTGGTCCCTTTCCTCCTGCGGCGGATTCGCGAAGTACCTTTATTTCTTGCATATGGTCCTCGAGAACCCGACCGAGCTTTGACTCTAGCGTCTGCAGTACAGTTAAAACGGTATCACGAGAGACTGTTGAAGGCGAAAAGTTAGATTATATTTCGTTCAAAGCAAGAATGGAATAGAGTACCTTCGTTCAAGCTTGTTACATCTTCTTCCTCATCAAATTTCACCTCGCGATGGATGGGAGAACTTTGTTTTTCAGTGTCAACGTCGGTTGAATGGTCATGAATAGTAGGGGAGAAGAGAGATCTGAACCACATGTTGTCGTCTGGTATCAAGGGGTGACGGTGGCACCAAGATGTTTTTATATCTCATACTCGCATCCGAGGACATGGCGCCAGGCGGCCAGGGCATGTTGTAAGACCCTGCTGTGTGATATATTATATATGATATGTGACAGTGCGGGGGTGAAATAACAGGATATCGTCAATCCTAGTTGAGCAACCGAAATAGTGTCGACATGCGATGGCAGCGTGCCAGAGGGGACAAATTGTATGACGAAGAAGAGAAGGGCAACTGCTGCGGAGAAGCCAACATTCCGAGGAGTGTGTAGATACTTTCCAGGGTCTCAGATCTGGGAGTGCACTTCTTGAGGTTATATTCGGATGAACGATTCAAGTGTAGTAAGAGTTACGATACTGGCAAACAAAAAAACAAATAATACAATACAAATTCGTAAACAATTCGAACCTGAACGTCAGCTCGAAGACTTTCGCTCAACTATGGTTCAACTTGTAGCCGAATTCATAGAATTTTATTGTGGCAACCTGGATATCACAATCTGACATATTGGGGAGAACTGTCAAGGAGCGATTTCGCCGTAGTGAGCCGTGGGGTCCCGACAAAAATGAGACCAATTGAGTCCTTTTACCCTGCAAATTAACGACTAATTGTACGGTGAAACGGAAGTATCAGATTGACAAAGGAAAACAGAACTGGCGACCTCTCATCTGATCCCACTAGCCAGCAACACTCTGATAAACTTGTCCCAAAACCAATTTACCGGCTAGGATTCTGTCTCACTTTTGTTCTCATTATTCTTGACGGGAACTAGTGTAATGTATACTTCAAAAGAAGTCTATCCTAAGTGTGCAAGTTGAATAGTAAGGATGGGGAAAACATGAGAGCAAGAAATAATGGAAAAACACTGCAACACTGTATTTGACTCTCAGGTAAGACTCGGAGACATAGATGCACAAATATAAGTCACAGTTATATAACGGGAAGACGGCACTTGGGCAAGCTCACTGGCAGAGAGCTCCCGTGGGGTGAATAAGAACTACATAGCCAATCGGTGTAAGAAGAGGTATATATACAGTAGCCAGCGTATATAATCTACTTCTGCACTAGTAATCTGAAAACACGATAGAGTACCATTAAATGCTTCAACCTTGATGAAAATAGTGCCACGATTCCCAAAGCCACAGTACCACAATATGCAGCCGGGTATGCGACATTCTCAAATACCACAAAGCTCATCATCAATAGTGTGGCAGAGAATGAATAAATCGCAACCATATAGAGATGGTCACACGTCAAGAGAGCAAAGTTAAGTAATCCTCTGCCATGATCCATACTACCAGTGATTTGATTGTCCGAGGACATAGATGCACACCTGCCGGAGATGGCGATAATGAATATGTGGCAAGAGATCGTGAAGAAGGAGACAAGGAGGCCGGCATCGAAGAGCTTTTTATTGCCAGGACTTTGGACAAGCAAGTTGTGGATGAGCGATCCGAACCCGACAATGAGGCCGGCAGAGAAGGTCGACTGGACAGGGAGCATTTGTGAATAGCTACACATGATCACTCGGGGAAAATGGCGTACAATGACTACTTGCATTTCGAACTGCTTCCTCAAGGATTCAAAGTCCCGCGAGGTTGCAGCCGTAGGATCTGGTAGCAGAGAAGCAAAATGATACATTTAACGGTCAATGACAATCGATGTGACACAGGTTAATCCATACCTGGGGAATCCGGATTTTTCAATCGATCCTGCAGAAGCCGTATATTCTTCATGTATCCTGTCAGAAATTCATCTAGATGATTCACGTGTATATTTATATGTGATGCTTTTTGGTTGTTCCACTCCGTTACGTCGTTATCGGGCGTCGCCGCTGTGAAAAGTCAGATTCATTTGCTTTTTTATCCTCCGGTCAATACCCACTCATGGTACTACTGCGTCTGGGTTGTGTCGGACTCTGAGTCATCACGCTTGAACCCTTTCCTGCTGTGGTGGATTCGCGAAGCATCTTTATTTCTTGCATATGGCCCTCGAGAACCCGACCGAGCTTTGACTCTAGCATCTGCAGTACAGTGTAAACTGTATCACGAGAGACTGTTTAAGGCGGAGAGTTAAATTATGTTTCGCTCAAAGCAAGAATGGAATTAGATACCCTCGTTCAATGGATGAGAGGGCTCGCTTTGTCTTTCAGTGTCAACGTTGGTTGAATGGTTATGCATTTTGTCGACTGATATCGGAGTGACGGTGGTACCAAGATGTTTATATACTCGTACTCGCATCCTTGAACATGGCGTAGGCCCTGCCGTGTGATATGATATATGATATGTGACATTGTGGTGGTGAAATAGTAGCAATCTTTACTTGTCATAAGCGCTGGAGCAACCGAAATAGGGTCGACATGCGATGGCAGAAGGTACCCCTAAAGTAAAGGTCCCGAGCGTCAATCTGGATAAAGTTGCTACGCGGGGGGGGGGAATCTTCATCTCACGGCCACTGGGCCCAGCCAGTGTGTGAACGCACCTTTGACCTTTTCGACTCCGGAAACTTAGGGAAGACAGGGCAAAGCCAAACACACTGGCAGCTCCAGAGGTCCCTTGTCACTACGTAGGTGATACATAGTACAGCCTACTCTGTCGATTTGTATCAGTCGTTCAATTGCAGTGGTAACCAAAAAGACTGACACTTCGAATTTCTTCTCAGGCAGGGCTTAATTACCGTTGAGCGGCGATGATAAGAAGAGTTCCAGCCTTACACACTTCATGATTCACGTATTACTGCGACTAGTCCGATTATATTCGGATCTGCGATTCGTGTAAAAATTACAAATAAAGACAAATAATACAATACAAATTCGTAAACAATTTGAACCTGAACGCAACTCGAAGACTTTCGCTTGCAAACTGTCGCTAGACTATGCTTTGTAAAATTGTAACCGAATTCATCGAATTTGATTGCGGCAACCTGGACGTCACAAATCTGACATATAGAGGAGAGCCGTCAAGGAGCGATTTCGCCGTGGGCAAAAATGAGATCCTTCTTACCCTGCGAATTGATTGTACGATGAAACGGAAGTATCAGATTGACGTAGGAAAACAGAAATGGTGAGCCCTCATATGATACCACTAGCCAGCAACACTCTAACAGAGAACCTGTCGGTTCTAGGTATGATTTCAAATTTGGGTACGACATCCTCTGTCCCACTTTCGTTACATCATTATATACTCACAAACATAGGTGGATATTCATCTCTTGCACTAATAGCACTATATTAGCCTGTATACACAGAGGCAGCCAGTGATAGTGCAAGTGCCAAGATGACGACCCAACGAACCAGAAAAATCTCTACCTACATCTGTGAATAACAAAAGTGAGACAGAGCCTAAAACCGGTGAATTGATAACATATTCGTTACTAGATGCTACGATTCGTTTGCTAAAGCACTAAACCTTCAAACATGGGGCACTCACGTCCTGTCACGTTGATTGATATGGCGTGTGGATCTCATAAGATGACAAAAGTATTCTTAACGGGAACTAGAATAATGTATGTAAGGCTACTTCAAAAGCAGCGTCTATCCTACACGTGCAGGTTGAACAGTAAGGATAGGGAAAACCTGTGAGTAAGAAATAAAAAACCCACTTGACTCTCAGGTAAGAGTCTAAGACTCGGAGACGTAGACGTAATATATAACAGGAAGACGACACTTAGACAAGCTCACTAGCAGAGAGTTTCCATGAGGTGAATAAGAACTACATAGGAAAGCAGAGTCATACAGCAGCCGTGGTAAACGTACATTATCTACTTCGAGACACGACTACCCGATATCCGCATTACTAATCTGTAGAGTACCATCAAGTGCCTCAATCTTGTTGAAAACAGTACCACGATTCCCAAAGCCACGGTGGCACAATATGCAGCCGGGTATGTGACATTCTCAAATACCACAAAGCTCATCATCAATAGTGTGGCAGAGAATGAATAAATCGCAAGCATGTAGAGATAGTCACACGTCGAGCGGGCAAAACGAAGTGAGCGTCGTAATTCTTCAAGTTTGCCCTGATCTTCATGTTGATTGTCTGAGGACAGGGATACACACCTGCCGGAGATGGCGATAATAAATATGTGGCAAGAGATGATGAAGAAGGAGACCAGGAGGCCGGCATTGAAGAGCCTTCTGTTGCGAACGCTTTCAACAAGCAGATTTCGGATGAACGATCCGAACACGATAATGAGGCTGGCAGAGAAGGTCGACTGGACAGGGAGCATATGTGAACAGCTATACATGATCACTAGGAAAAAATGGCGTACAATCACTACATTCATTTCGAACCGCTTCGTTAAGGATTTCAAGTCCCGCGAGTCTGTGGTGGATTGGTGGTGCATCTTTATTTCTTGCATAATGCCCTCAAGGAGTTTTGACTCTAGCGTCTGCGGTACAGTGTCAACGGTACCACGAGAGACTGTTTAAGGCGGAGAGTTGGATTATGTTTCGCTCAAAGCAAGAATGGAATCAAATACCCTTGTTCAATGGATGGGAGGGCTCGCTTTGTCTTTCAGTGTAAACATTGGTTGAATGGGGCATGTTGTCGACTGATATTGGGGTGACGGTGGTACCAAGATGTTTATATACTCGTACTCGCATCCTTGAACATGGCGTAGGTGCATGGTGAACTAATAATAATATCGTCAGTAAGCGCTGGAGCACCTGAAATAGGGTCAACATGCGATGACAGAAGGTGGTAGTAAAAGGACTACGTGACCAGTGAGAGCAATCGAACCAAACTTGATTGGTCAACTCAAGTCAGGAGGTGTTACCAACCCTAAAGTAAAGGTCCAGAGCGTCAATCTGGATAAAGTTGCTACGCGGGGGGATCTCACGGCCACTGGGCCCAGCCAGTGTGTGAACGCACCTTTAACGTTTTTGACTCCGGAAAGGAAGACAGGGCATTCACACACACTGCTCCAGCTGAGGTCACATCCTTCTCCTCTTGTCGCCGTTTTGTGGAATCGATGGTAGAAGAAGCTGAGCCTTCTCCCCGTGTCACTACGTAGGTGATACATAGTACAGCCCACTCTGTCGATTTGTATCAGTCGTTGCAATGGTAACAAAAAAGACTGACACATTGAATTTCTTCTCAGGCAGGACTTAATTACCGTTGAGCAGCGACGATAAGAAGAGTTCCAGCCCCACACGCTTCATGATTCGCGCATTACTGCGACTAGTCCGATCTTCAACTTGTTGCGGACGGTGTTGATGAAGCAGTGGCGCAACTGGCGCTTCATCGAAATTATCACCCAATCGTCATTCACCACACATAATCGTGCCTCCCTTGCCATAGTGTTAATCGTCTACAAAGTTAATACATCAGAGGCGCCATATACAATGTCGATAAATCATTGAAACCATTTTTGAGGTCTCAGAGTTTCTGCGAGGCGTAATATTTGAATGCTTCTGGGACAGTCACCAGAGGTTCTCACCTTCACCTCTTCCTTCCCACTCTTCTACCAACCGTCCAAGCCAACGCCTTGATCCTGATCATGTTTTGATATAGAACCGAAAGCTTCCTGAACTGGCCAGCAGCAAGGACTGCTATGCCCAACGCCACCGCACCGCAAAACACAGCAGGATAAACCACTTGATCGAACATAATGAAGGTCATCTCCAGCACCGCGACACCAAACATCAGCATTCCATGTAGATAAAGCTGTTCGCACGTTTCAAGAACGTTGTAGAAATATCGCATGTTGTGATCTTTGAGACCCGTATGGTCAGAGCAGAGGGCGACGCAGCGGCCGGATAAGAGGATGTTGAAGAAGTGGAAAGCGATGGCTAATAGCGAAAGCAAGAGGCCGACGTTGTACAGCAATTCAGCGTGTGCTCCGTTGATTTGTAGAACCTTGACGAGAGAGCACCAAGCGAGGATGATTCCCGCAGTGAAGGTGGACTACCGCGAACCAGATAGGCAAAATAATCAAAGTGTAGTCAAAAGAGTAAGACGTACGACGAGTAACTGCATGTTGAACTGTTCCAACATGGATTTGTACTTCACCTCGTCGATTTCAACGTCATTGTCAGCTGTAAACGCAGTGTCGAAAGTTATATTTCATTGTCGCCCAAGATCTCACGCTCACCTTGTCCATCATTTTGTTGCAACTTTTTCTGCAATACACGAACATTCTCAGTGTATGCTTTTAGAAACTCGTCGATGTGTTTCACGTGCGTGTATATGTGCGACGCTGTCGCATGGCCTGAGTCTTTCGTCCCGTTGGAATTATCACGCTTATCAAGATCTTCTTTGTTCACACATTAGCCTGATGCGTTTGTGCGCTTTGAAAAAAATAGATAAATACCAGCATTCACCACGGGCAACAAAGCAGCTTCATGAAGGTTCTTGATTTCCTGAATGTGATCGCCCAAATATCCATCTAGACTTGATTCAAGCCTTCTCAACGCGACAATCATATGTTCATATTGATTAGGCGCTGTAGATCATATCAACTGATTGCTCCGAGGACATACAATAAGAGGCAAAGTGAACGCACCTTTGTCGGTATCGTCCGTTGTTTTTTGGACTTCCTCGACAATCTCTTGTTCTTCCACGTCAAGTACTGCAGTGCCTTGGCTGCCTTCTTTAACATGAGCAGCGCGAGACAACGATTCCAGACCCATTTTCTGTACTTCTGAGGTGAAAGGAAGAGGAGGTTGGAAGCGGCGTGTTCCTGACTCAAGGTCATGGGAGGACCCTTTATGTACTTCATGTACCGAACCTTAGGTTATTAGGCGCTTGGGGAAGTACCAGCCGTAATGAGATAGGAGTTTCCAGGCAGTGACAGCATAATGAGCAGGGAAGATACCCCCCAAGTTGGTGGCACGAGGCAAATGCATGCATTTCATTGTGGAAATTTCAAACAGCGATCTAATGTTGAGGTAAGTAGATACTCACCCATCGGTCCGAAGGTGAGAGACAGGTAACTCTGAACCGTAATCTATTGCTGCACTTTAAATAGTATGTACACAGTGAACTCGGAATGTCAGGTCCATTACCCACATCAAATAGAATCTGATACATACGTTCGTTACTTCTGGGTATACCATTCAATCCACCGGCGGAGAAGAGCCAGAAGCTGAGCATGACGAGCTCGGCGTTCCAGCCTGAGATCGAAGCAAATCCGAGTCCGCAGGACTTCCATTAGCTCTAAATTTTGCATTCATCCTTCTCAAACACTCCAACACGGTCCCCACACCTGCCTTGACATCGTCTACGTCTTCTTCTTTCACCCTGTCAACCAGCCACCCCAGCTTGTCTGGATGCCACCTCAGGTATGAGCGTCTAACCCTGCTTTTTGGGGTCTCTGTGCTGCCGCGAATGCTCAAAGGAGAGATGAGAAAATCTTCTATCTGGTCGATATTGAGATCTTGCAGTGTGTAATTGTCCTTCTTCTTCCCCGAGATGAATGAGGCTTGAGAACGTGAAAAAGTGCCATTGGGGGAATGCTTGATGGACATGGACATGGTAAACCTCGGTTTCTCCTCTGTACGGTCCTCAACCCAGACCGGCCATGGAATATCGTTGAAGCTGACGTCCTTCGCATCGTTGCGCCCTGCCTTTGCTTTCCCCTTATTACCCGGACCGCCACATCTTTTAACCAACCGCTTCCACCCGTCTTCATACGCTTCCCAGCGCGCTCTCAACACTTTCTCCCGCTCCTTTCTCTCCACCTCCTCTTTGACTTTCTTCGTCCTCGCCGCGTCCACATTCCCAAATCTGTCACGCAGCAGTCCACCACGCGAAACCCACTCTTCTTCCCCGCGCTCAGCTTCGGCTTGTTCAAGCACGCGCGAGGGTGAAGGGGATGGTTTGTGAGTGCTACTTTCATTTGATGTGCGAGATTTAGGAGGTGTGCATGGCGGGGTACTAGCTGACCCTGGATCTGACGAAGATTTGGGTTTGGCGGGAGTGTGCACGGAGGAAACTCCACCGCTCCGGCTCAACCCATCGTAAGCGACCCGATCCGTAGTAGCAGCAGCATTATTCGAGTCAGAACTCAAGAAAGACGGCGGAGATCCCGGAGGAAATGCGAAATAGCCCAAATCAGGTCTTCTAGGAGTCAAAAGTGTTTCCACCCCTCCCTTTCCCTTTCCTTTCTGCGGAATGGATATGGGAGTTGAACCAGGTAAAGACTGTGAAGCAGACGGTGAGGCAAACAAGACGGGCGTGGGCGATTTGAATCCAAACGGCGTTTTGGATCCTAGGTGACGTGGCGGTGTAACGGGAGACTGTTCGTTCGACGTCTGCGAAGAAAAGAGGGCGTTTCTGTCTAGATTTTTCTGGGGAAAGGATGTGAAATTGGTGGTGGTGCCATGCTTGGGCTGTGGCTGAGCCCTGGGCAGTGGGGAGAAAAACACATTGGAAGACATTTCAGACACTTGGTATATGCGTGTCCGCAAACGCTATT
Source organism: Amanita muscaria Koide BX008 (assembly GCA_000827485.1). Taxonomy (NCBI): domain Eukaryota; kingdom Fungi; phylum Basidiomycota; class Agaricomycetes; order Agaricales; family Amanitaceae; genus Amanita; species Amanita muscaria. The sequence continues at coordinate 34,534 of KN818247.1, read as the reverse complement.
CTGCCAGCAGAACGCGAATATCAAGCTCTAAAATGAGAGCTGTGAGTGTTGGGTTGAAGAGAAGCCAAAGAACGCGTCAATGTGTGACTAATTTACATAACGCGTGTGGCACGTGTATTCACGTGGTTTGCTTACAATACAGCAAAAATAAATAGTATAATATTTGCAACAAAAAATAGATGCCAAATCCCCAAGAATAAAAAATGCAAAGATCATGGATTCCTCACTTTGAACGTCCTCGTCCGTCCTACCGTTGATGCACCCGGGGGTGAGGTTGTGGTCGCAATAGAAGGCGGAGACGGTGGTGTAAAAACCACCGGATTATTCGTCCCTGGAGCTGCGATCACGGTGAAACTAGAGCCAGTAGCCGACGACCCAGGCGAATCGTCCCACGTCCTGAACGTCTGCTGTCCGCTTCCTCCACTACCTCCACCACTGCCACTGCCCAGACCGAATACATCATCCCCACCTGCACCTGGATCACCTGGCCCTAGTAATGCCGGTTGCGAGGATCGTCGAAGGAGAGAAATATCCAGGACGTCGATCGATAGTTTCTTCCTGCTTTCGCTCCCTTCTTTGGTCCTGAAGCCTCTGAGGCTCTTTGCCTTTTCACGCTTCTTGCTTTCCTCGGATTTCCTCCTATCCTCCTCCCTCTTCTCTTCAATATCGGCCGCAGCTTTCTCCCCTCCCATTCCAAACGTGAACGGCGAACTCGCCTTGGCAGCTTGATAATCAAACTGATAAGACCAAGGTTGAGATCGCTTCTTCTTCCCACCGGCCGACTTTGCACTCTTTCCTTTCAACAAACCACCAACACCAATGGGGCTGATCGGACTTCCCAAGGAACTGGAATCATCCAACAACTCGACCGACATCCGCTTCGCATATCGCATAGGCGACAAACTCCGCCCTCCTTGCGACGAAGACAGTGACACGGGCGAAATCATCTTGTCACCTCCACCTCCACCTATAGTCGCAACTGCACCTTCCTCAGCACCAACAAGACCTTCATTCAGCGACACTTTGCTGTTGTTCATCTGTGTGTGGGAAAACCACATCAACCGCGGCGGAGGCGGTGGAAGAGGCGATTCTTCAGGATGACCGTATCCCTGCGGCAGTGCTCGATCACGTTCTGCACTCTTCGTTCTCGCGGCGATAGCGCCAGCATCAGGATCAGCAGCTTCTTTCTTCCGTTTCTCCTTCGCTGCCTTGCTTTCAATCAAATCCTTCATCGACCCAAGACTTCCCGTCATCCGAATCCCCAGTTTCTCCTTTGCTCCCTTATGCGACTGTGATCCTCCCGCACCCACTCCTGCCGTCTCATTTGAGCTTCCGCTGGCACGACCAACAGGGACCGTTATCCTCGTTCTCCCTCTCCGCTTGCTCCTCCCCTTGTTATACTTGAACGGATCATCCACATCCGAAAAGAAATCGCTGCTCAGATCACTCCCACCATCATCCCCACTGTCTACCGTCCCATCTGACCCTGGACGCGCATAGCGCATCGGAGACACGCTCTTTGCAAACTTTTCATCCTCTTCGCTCGAATCAAAGTTGTCGTCGATGTACACCAGGAGAGGATCTTCCCGTCCACCATCACTAAGCGCCATATCGTCGTCCCCAAACGACAACGACCCCAGATCGGGATGAACACCGATAATGGAATCTGGAGAATCGATGTACGACAAACACGAAATCCCATCATCATCGTTGTCGTTGTCGTCGATAGTTGGCTTTCCACCATCTTCAGCGTCCGCGTAGATACCAGCAACATCTTCCTCTGCTGGTTGTTTGTCCGACGAGAGCGGCTGTACCGCTGGTTTGGGTAATGGGCGAACTGGAAACGTTCTCTTTGTCGTCGTCGTCGTCATGCTCGTCTCTGGCCCCTTCCCTTTCTCATCTTGCCGTCCCTGGTGATAAGGATAATCATTATCACGCACATAATACACCCCACCCTTCGCTACACCGACACAGTTGTAGTTTGGGTTCAGAGGAGCGGGAACAGCGGCTGCTCTGGATACTAGTTGGCGGGAGAGCTGGACACCGCCTTGATGTCGTTTGCTGCCACTCTGCGCGGTTTGGGTGGTGGTGTGGGTGGGCGGTGTTGGGGTAGATAAAGGCATAAGTAGGGATGTATTGTGTCCAGCTGTGAGACCAGAAGAGGAAGCATGTCCGTGACTGTTGCCATGGTGATGCGAGACTGAAGGAGGCGATGGAAGCTGAGACTGGGGCGGGGTGGATCGTGGAGGGATTGCAGATCGTTTAGGTGCTTGACGAGTCATCGGTTGGGAAGTAGTCGTATTCGTAGCCGTCGTCAATCCTGATCCAACTGGCTGGCTTTTGGTTATAGTGACGTTTGATGGACTTTCCAAAGACTGCGTTGCACTCCTCTTTCGAGCTGACGGGATGGTACGTGAGCCTTGTGGTGCGAGTCTCGCTTGAGGAGGCGCTGTATTTGGTGGTGCCGTAGGTGACGTCATTGCCGGAGCCGTTCCTTGAAAGAAAGCACCCTCAACACCCAGATCCACGGGAAAAGAAAAAAAAGCGCACCCATCGCAACACCAACACCAGAAAAACTCTCATACCTCAACACACCAGCAGCACCTGCGGGAACCTGTGTTTTCGGTCTTGACGTAGATCTGGACCGCAGCCTTCCACCACGAGTAGTGCTGCGCGTTGTAGATGTTATCGTTTTCGAGCGCGGGGGCGGAGAACTTGGTCTTCCCGCACCAACATTTGCACCAGCAGAAGCCGAGCTTGGACCAGGACCAAACGCTAGATTAGAAGGTGGCCGTGGAGGCGGGCTAGGCGCGGATGGTGATGAAGGACGGGATGAATGACGAGAAGAAGGACGGGATGAACGCAAAGAAGGACGGGAAGGTGGACGAGAGTAGGTTTTTTGTTGCTGTCCCTGTCCTTGCTGTATCGGTTGTTGGATCTGGTGCTGCTGTAACGCATGCTGTTGATGTTGTTCACCACCACTATGACCCGCATGACTTGCACTAACGCTCGACGAAGCGGGAACAGTCCTATTCAGATCCACAGGTCTGCTTGCCCACGATATGGGAACGTTCACGGACGATGTGCTGTTGTTCATATCAATCACAACGAAACAGTAAGAAGGAAGGGAACATAAACGCACTGAGACCCTGGCGGTCCACCTAATACGTTACTGGCGTTATTACTCCGTGTTCTTGTACGTGGCGTTGATCCAGGTGGAAGGGGTAACGGGCGAACGAGGGCAGTGTTACTGTTGGTGCTGCTCCCGCTGTTGTTGGCGCTGTTGATCTTGGAGCTGTTGCTGCTGCTGTTGTTGTTGTTGACAGCAGTGCCGCTGTTTGGATTACTACCCCTTCCATCCCTGGAAACTGACCAATTGCCTGCGCCTTCCATACTCGTTCCACCACGGCTTATCACCGCACTCGCACCGACACTTGCACTCGGAACATGACCAGACACTGGTGATGCAGTCACCGCCACCATAGCAGATGGAGGTGGAGGTGGCGGTGGCGGTGACGAAAGAGGAGGAGGTGAAGACACAAAAGCTGGCCCGAAGATGACGGAAGACGAAGAGGACGAGGTGGACTGGTTCTGATTCTGATGAAACGTCACCCCCTGTGCCCCTTGCGTTCCTTGTGTGTGTGCACTCTGTACGTGTGATCCTTGCGCATGTGTTGCATGCATCTAACGTAACCGACGCATCAGCAAACAATCTCGAGACAACAACGTCTCTCGCGTCTCACCGTATTGCCTCCTCTACCTCCATTATTCGCTTTACTCGCATTATCTCCGTCAAAGTCCGAGTCCGATGACATCGGGAATGCAGTAGACGATCCCGAAGCAGTGTTGATGAGGCTAGGAGGAGTCTTTGTTCGTCTTGATGTTGTGGAGAGCGAGAGGTGTGTGTGCGGTGATTTGGATGATGCGGATGATCCAAGTGATGCGGACGATCTCGCCGAGCCGAATCCGGTTCCAGAGGTCATCGAAGGATCAGTAGCAGAACGATGCGAGACATGAGAGGCCAAAGACCGCGGCGAACTTGTAGGATCTTGCGAAGCGGGAGGAACGGCAGGCAGAGGCCTTCCACCCGAAAGAGGCGGCGACGGAGCTGCATAACCTAGAGACTGAGACTTTATTTGACCCTGTCTTGTGGTTGTCGACGTCGAGGAGTCCGTTGAGGTTGGGTTGAAGAGCGCTGGAGGGGTTTTTGATCCTATTCTCGATTTCGCAAATGATGAGGCTGCAGTTCTAGAAGACATTAGAGAAAGAGAGGGTGGTGGATGAGATTGGATCATTTCTGGTTGTTGGGAGTGGTGGGATGGGAGGACTGGAAGCTGTTGTTGAGGGGGCTGTTGATTCTGGTGAAACGCAGTCGGCCCGTCTGACGAGAGCGAGAATGATGATGTCCGTGTCGGCTCTCCTGATGCCTCCGGTCCTCTCGGTTCTCCTGATGACTGTCCCGGTGCGAGTTCACCCTCGACCCGGACGTCTTGCAGTACAAAAGGCCGATGGTGAAGCGCCGAATACACCGGCTTGGGCGCAGCGATCCGAAGCTGGCCTTGGGACGACATGACTGCACAGAGCTAGAAGGCTAGGACGGTGTGCAAGTGATAAAGATAAGAATTATATTTTTTTAAAATCCAGTCTAGCACGAGTCTGCCTCCAAAATACGGCCTCTTCATGCCTTTATTCATTCCTCCAGCTCACCTCGCCCGCTCCAGTCGTCTCTGAATCCCGAGTCCCCAGACTGTCTGACGGGTTTAAGTTACGTAACTAACGTTAAAAAATGTCACAAACCATGTCACAGTAACTTTTCGGCCTGAAGTTGCCACCTCGGTGCCTCGTTCCTTCTCTCTCTCACCCTCATCCTCCTCACCGACAATGGCCACAACTCAGCCTCCAAACACAAACCGTCCCGCCAGCTCCTCCTCCTCCTCCCGCATCTCCATCCCTGTCACCGCACCCGCCGGCTCAATCACAATCACCCAACCTCCCCAAACCGCCACATCCTACTTCAAACTCGCTCCTTCCCAGCCCATCACTATCGCCTGGAACTTTACAGACCTCATTGTAACACCCACACACCTGACCGTCTCTGCTGCTTGCGACAATGGAAACACTTACCCAGTCGGATCAGGGTCGAACGGTGTAATACCTGGGACTGCGACCAGTGTGGAATGGGATATCTATTCGTACCAGCAGAATAACCCTGGTACCCCGTTGGCACAGGCAACGTATACGCTTATGATTTGGGACGATAGAGGACCAAATCCTCAGAGGGCTCCGGGTTTTTTGGTTCCGAACAATGCGCTTAGGTTTGCGATTTATACACCACAATCTTATACGGGTCTTGGTGACGGTGAGTTTGTCTCTTCTATCCCTCGATTCTCCCGTTTACTCCCTCTATCACAGGCTGGCAATGCACAATATGTAGCGGCGCGCTATCAACATACACAAAGCATCCTGCATTCACAGCTCTCCTCGTAACATTTTTGGTCGTCTTTCTTTCTGGATTCAGTCTTTTCAGGTTCGGATTCGGAACAACGACGAGGAATCGGCCGGTGAGACAGCGGACATGAGGAGAGTCGATCCTTTCTCGTTCTCTACCACTTGAGGTGGACTACTTTTCACACTTGAACGCTTTTTTTTTGCTTTTGGGCCGCACATGCACGCACGCACGCAAGTATACACACACACACGTATATATAACCACGTCATTCTCTACTATCAACTTGGACCTAATACCGCTTTGGACTTAATATTGCCTTTGGACTAGACTACACTCGTATTTCGTTAGTGTCTGCATTTGATGTATATATGATTTTCAACCGTTCAGGGAATTTACGAATGTCCATCAAGTGGGTAGCTAATACAATGGTCCTGACAGTAACAAAGGCACCTCACAAATGCTATCCACCATTGCGCAGGCTACTATGTACGCACTAGACACACCGTGACTTTGGATGTGACATGCGTCAGGATCGTTCTGGGCTTCGACATCACCGACCCATTCCTCATCTAGGCCTCACTCTTTGCCATACCGGGCGAAATCCTCTATCCTGGTGTGCGTGCTCATACAATAAATACTCATACAATAAATAATCGAGAAATACAGTAACTCTACAAATTGCGCAATGGTTTGATACGTCGCAAGATCCTCAAGACTGCCCCTCCAGGTCCCGGGTCCTATCCACTTCCATATTTTCCCCAGCATCCGTTTCGTTGATCTCCATCGCTCCTCCTTCATCCATCCTTTCATGACTGTCCTGGCCCATCTCTCCTTGGTTTGACGTGTCTGCAAAGTGGTTGAGGAGTTCTGACGACATTAAGGCATTGCTGGCATCCCTAGAATTGACCCAAGTATCTTCCCCTTTCGCCCGCTGCTCACCAATCCGAATTATGATGAGATTGGAAGCGATTCCCGGCATAAACATGAACTGCAATGAAAGAACTGTCAAATTCCTAGAATATATGTGAATCCATAGTACCCACTACAGCCAGCAGTATCTGGAAATAAAGCGGTCCTGTAAATAAAACGGCCGCTGGGTTTAAGTAGGATAGGGTAGAGCCGTTCCGGAAGTAATCTCGTAGCCATGAGCTCAGATAGATGAGACTTGATAACGTGTACAGAATCCCCGATTCTGTCAGAATTCGGCATATCCTGTATAGCTGGTTTGTGCCACCGTTGTTCTTGGCCGCACGCCATATTTTATATACCAGAGCAGCTAGTTTGAGACATGACCACCAAGTGCACGTTGCATGAAAGTGATGTACATGTTGTATATATATTGATCATGATATTGCACACGTAAAATGCCATAGGCGTCTTGTCAATATAACGCGATGTGAAACACATTGATGTTTCCAGGCTGGCGGAACCAAACCTATCCAAGAAGGACAAGAAGTACTGTTCCACGGTACAGTAGACGGAAAGAATTTCACAGATCAAACAGAAGCACCACAAGGCAACGGGAAAACATATGATAAACCAATTCTTTGAAAACACAATCCAACAGCGATATATCTAGAAATGCAAACTCAGCACATGTTGAAAGTACCAGTGGAGCATACCATAACACTGTCAATGAGGATTAGAACCGACCATTCAACTGCACTCTGTTGGAGGTGAGATAATGAATTGAAGACGGAACGGAACATACAGAACCGAATATTGTCTCCACGTTTAAATATGCGATGGAAGAGACGAAACTACTAAGAGCGCTATCCCAGTCAGTGACTGGAGCATCAGTGGGAAATGGTGTAATCGCCACTGCGCAAAACAAAGTTGTTGAAAGGAAGAATACGAGAAGAGTCGTGGCCACCAGCCACCAGTTAATCTTCTTTCGTATTCTCCATCCCTCGTCTTCAAACAACAGCCATCGCACACAATGTATCAAGCTTGCGGAGTACAGCCCCAGAAATATTCCTGGCAGCACGGATCAAACGGCTGGAACGTAACAGAGCGGGGTGCACCAGGGAGAGGCCGACATACTTTTGTTGGGTTGAATGAGAGTCGGATAGCCTTTGGGTGGGATATTGAGCCTGAGAGGGCTACGTCTGCAGGAAACCTATTTATGCACTCTATTATTTAATATCCTGGATTCCTGTGCCAAATCATGATGGGTTCAAGAAGGTGCGCCGAGGTACTTGGTGCTTATGATATCGAATAAGTAAGGCGAATATTGATAACAACACTGCCCTGATTCTAAACAGGTTCCTTCATCCGTTGCCAGTGGGCTCCCAGCGATCGCTACCGCACTTTGCCGGTATAAGTAGGACCATTTCAGCAGAGTACGTGAGGAAGTGGCGAGGCAAAGAGTACTACTAGAGCCGATAGTGGTTGTTTGAACTTTGTTTGTCCCTATGTAGTTCACTCGGACGACACCGCCTTGAGCCGCATTACATAAAGGTTCGAAATCCCAGATTTTTTTCACCGCATATACTCAATCAGATCAATTTAGTTATCATCTGATATTTAGGTCAGCTACCAGAGAATAAGCCCGCATCGCTTTCGCTTGCACTTCTTGGATGCTATCATTATCTGAGGCTCCACTGCAATCATGGTATCTATCAACATTTTAGCTACCCGTGACAATAGGAATATCTGATCAGCGCCCAGTGTAATCGGGTGTTTTTACCGAACAGCATCTCTTGGATGAAACATCAAACCATCGAATTCTGATTCCTGAAGAGAATATCGACCTCCGAATCGATTAGTTGGTAGAGCAAGGACGTAGTATGAGGATTGAATATCGAATATTGAATGGCGTGGGGCACATTAAAACGCTATCCGTACGTCTTCAAACTGTTTCAGACTTTCAGTAGTATATTTATGTTTTTCATTGGCTCAGAGCTTGAGGATCTGTGAAGGGAGCGTGACGACATCAAAACGCCGAGAGTAGCAGACTGCATTCCCTGGTCTATCAATTCCTCTGCCTCTCGAACTTCAACTCGTCTCTTCTCTTCCGCCGCATGGTTCACCCGCGGAGTCGCGTGCTTGGTATACTCTCTTTGCCTCTTCCGCTTTCTGCCTTCTTTCTCATCTTCCCTACAGATAAGGCCTCCATCATCCGATCACCTCGGCTATAGTACGACTGCACGAGTCTCGCCATGCGTACATCCTTGTCATCCTGTCAACTCCACCTTTCTCATTGTCGCCGCAACCCTTGAAAAGCTGGTGTATTCAAACCTGCACGTATAAACTAGACGTTGTCTGCTCCATAAGGTCACCTCCTGCCGTCTCCCTCCCATGGCTGCAGTAACTCAAGCACCCAACACACTCTGTTACGCCAACTATCAACGTTATCAAGAAATCGCATCGGCCGGCTCAATCGGCCACGTGCTACTTCAAATCGGCCTTCGAACTGGAAAGGTCTAGTCATGCGTTGTGTGGAATGGGATATCTATTCGTACCAGCAGAATAACCCTGGTACCCCGTTGGCACAGGCAACGTATACGCTTATGATTTGGGACGATAGAGGACCAAATCCTCAGAGGGCTCCGGGTTTTTTGGTTCCGAACAATGCGCTTAGGTTTGTGATTTACACACCACAATCCTATACGGGCCTTGGTGACGGTGAGTTTGTCTCTTTTCTTTCGATTTTCCCGTTACTTACTGTGTTCGTCTATCACAGGCTGACAATGCACAATATGCAGCGGCGCGCTATCAGCATACACAAAATATCCTGCATTCACAGCTCTCCTCGTAACATCTTTGGTCGTCTTTCTTTCTGGATTCAGTCTTTTCAGGTTCGGATTCGGAACTGCGAGAGCCCGGCCGGTGAGACAGCGGACATGAGGGGAGTCGATCCTTTTTCGTTCTCTACCACTTGAGGTGGACTACTTTTCATTTGAACGCTTTTTTTTTTGCTTTTGGGCCGCACATGCACGCAAGTATACACACACACACGTATATATAGTAACCACGTCATTCTCTACTATCAACTTGGACCTAATACCGCTTTGGACTTAATATTGCCTTTGGACTAGACTACCGTTAGTGTCTTCATTTGATGTACATATGACAAGATCAAGCTTTTCGATGGTGACTGGAAACTTACGAATGTACATCATAATTGTCTCAATTCGATGGCCCTGACAGCAACTCACAAATGCTGTCCACCATCGCGCAATAAGTAGAAGCAGTAGACGGCGATCGTAACTTTGTACGTGACATGCGTCAATCAGAAAAAGTCCAACCATTCTGGGCTTCGACATCACCGACCCATTCATCCTAGTAGGTCTTACTCTTTGCCATCCCGGGCGAAATCCTCTATTCTGGTGTGCGTGCTCATACAATAAATACCCATACAATAAATAATCGAGAAATACAGTAACTCTACAAATTGCACAATGGTTTTGATACGTCGCAAGATGCGCGCGTGCAAAGCTCCTTTGATCAATTTCCGCCTGTTGCTCGGACAATTCCTCAAGACTGCCCCTCCAGGTCCCGGGTCCTATCCACCTCCATAATTTCCCCAGCATCCGTTTCGTTGATCTCCATCGCTCCCCCTTCATCCATCCTTTCATGACTGTCCTGGCCCATCTCTCCTTGGGTTGACATGTCTGCACAGTGGTTGAGGAGTTCTGACGGCATTAAGGCATTGCTGGCATCCCTATAATCGACCCAAGTATCCTCCCCTTTCGCCCGCTGCTCACCAACCCGAATTATGATGAGGTTGAAAGCAATTCCCGGTATAAACATGAGCTGCAAAAGAATTGTCAAATTCCTAGCATATGCGAATCCGTAGTACCCACTAAACACAGCACTATTTGGAAACCAAACGGTGCTATAAACAATAAGGCTGCTGGGGCCATGTATTGCAAATCCCAGCCGTAGATGGGGTAAGATAGTATCCACGAGATCAGACAGATGAGACTTGACAACGTGTACAGAATCCCCGATTCTGTCAGAATTCGGCATATCCTGTATAGCCGGTTTGTGCTAGCTGCACGCCATATTTTATATACCAGAGCAGCTAATTTGAGACATGATCACCAAGTCCGCATTGCATGAAATGATGAAAGTGACGTACATGTTGCATATATATTGATAACAATATTGCACATGTAAAATCCCTTAGGTGTCCAGGCAATATACTGCGAGGTGAGACACATGTTTTGTATGGGATCCGGCATGATCACATTGGGAGGAATTAACCTTGCCAGTTCACAGTAGCAGGAAAGAGTTTCACAAGTCAAACATAAACACCACAAGACAACGGGAAAGTATACAATAGACCGATTCTTTAGAAACACAATCCAACAGCGATATATCTAGAAATGCAAAATTGATCCGTCAGCACATGTTAAACGTATCAGTGGGGCATACCATAACACTGTCAATGACCATCAGAATTGACCATTGAATTGCACTCTGTTGAGGCCGGGTGAGAGAATGAATTGAAGACATTCCTAATGGAACATAGTACATACAGAATCGAGTAGGTTCGATGCCAGGAAAACTGCAGGGGAGATAATAGAAGAAGCATTTGACTCGAATATTGTCATCGCCACTCCGCAAAACAAGGCCGTTGAAAGGAAGAATACAAGAAGAGTCGCGGTCACCAGCCACCAGTGAATTTTCTTTCGTATTCTCCATCCTTCGTCTTCAAACATCAGCCATCGAACACAGTGTATAAAGCTTGCGGAATACAGCCCGAAAAATATTGCTGGCAGGTATCGAGTGGACGACGATGTCATACTTCTGCACGGATGAATAAGAGTTGGATAGTTGGGTGGGAGTTACGTATGCGGGAAATCCATTTTATGCACTTCATTAATATCCTGTGCCAAATCATGATGGGTTCAAGGATATGATTGGACGCGCCGACGGCATCAGCATCATCTGATACAGAGCTGGGGTCCTCGTAAAGTTCCGAAACGATGGTAGGTTCGCGGGGTCGCTGACAGGAAGAAATTTGCCCAGATATTCTCGGTGTAATAATCTCAACCTCGCATGGAGTGTATGACAAGTCGAGAGTTCACAAGGTCAACGTTCAAATTTTCAACGTGATGTGACGATTTTATGTGCGGCTGTGTTAATTGTTTGTTTGTCACTTTGACACCGTGACTTTCGTGCCTTCTTGGATGCTATCATTATCCGAGGCTCCTTAGCTTGACAACAGAAATATCTGATCAGCGCCCAGTGACCAGTGTAATCGGGTGTTGTACCGAACAGCACTCCTTGGATGAAACCAGTACTTAAACCATCGAATTCTGAAGAATATCGACCTCAGAATCGATTTGGTAGAGCAAGGACGTAGTATGAGGATTGAGGATTGAATATTGAATGGCCTCAGGGGCGTGGGGCACATTAAAATGCTATCCGTACGTCTTCAAACTGTTTCAGACTTTCAGCAGTATATTTATGTTTTTAATTGGCTCAGAGCTTGAGGATCACACTGCGAAGGGAGCGTGACGACATCAAAACGCCGAGAGTAGCAGCTAGACTGCATTCTCTGGTGTATTGACGTCTCTGCCTCTCGAACCTGCACCTCTTCAACTCGTCTCTTCTCTTCCGCGGTCCGCCGCATGGAGTCGCGTGCTTGGTATACTCTCTTTGCCTCTTCCGCTTTTTGCCTTCTTTCTCATCTTCCCTACAGACAAGGCCTCCATCATCCGAAACTTCACCTCGGCTATAGGCCTATAGTACGGCTGCACGAGTCTCGCCATGCGTACACCCTTGTCATCCTGTCAACTCCACCTTTCTCATTGTCGCCGCAACCCTTGAAAAAGCGGGTGTATTCAAACCTGCACGTATATTTGGCATCACTAGACGTTGTCCGCTCCACAAAGTCACCTCCTGCCGTCTCCCTCCCGTGGCTGCAGTAGCTCAAGCACCCAACACACTGTGTCACACCAACTATTAACGTTATCACGAAATCGCATCGGCCGGCTCAATCGGCCACATGCTACTTCAAATCAGCATTCGAACTGGAAAGGTCTAGTCGTGCGTTCTCAACTTCTATTTTCGGTCTCTCATAGTCTCGTGGCCACCACAACGAAAGCCCCCAACGCAATCTGTTTCGCCAACCATCATACTTCTGCACGGATGAATGAGAGGAGTTGGGTGTGATACTGAAAAGGCTATGTATGCAGGAAGTCTATTATGTGCACTTCCTGTGCCAAATCATGATGGGAGAACAGTGGATCAATAGACAGTGGAGCCAGGGCTATATTTAGGGGCTGATCTCGCCTTGCCAGGGTCACGTGATGCGCAAAAATCTGTTGGGTGAATATTGAATAGCGTTCACTGTCAAAGAGCACCACGAGAGACTGGTTTGGAGTTTGGGTAGAAACAGAACCGCCAGTTTTCAGTTTCTGTTCCCTCAAACAAATATCGAACATCATGAAAACCACGCTCCCAACTTTGTATACAAGCCGACAGGTTTTTTGTGGTCCGAAGAATTTCACAGTTCCGCGTACACAAAGGAACGAGCGTATCCACGAACAGATCTTGAACACTTCGTTCGATGGGATACATTTGAAACAGAGATCAACCAGGCTATTAGTACTCGCATGTTCGCTATGGGCATTCCCTCAGACGCCGAATATGACATCGGGTCCCTACCAAAGACACAATCACTCGTGGAGAACGAAGAAGCTGTTCGACATAAGGCGAAAGTACAGCTGCATGATTTGGTGGTAGAGGTGCTGCGTATACTTGGGATTGAAGGACGGTTCTCCCTGCCAGAGTCTGGGAATAATCAGATCGTTGGAGAGCCTGACTTTCTTTGGTTGCGGGCTCCCACCAGGCATCCCAAGGTTGTGGTACGTGTATCAATGATTTCTGTTTTTGATAGGCCTCATCTTTGTGGGACAGGTAGAGTACAAGACAAAATGGGCGGCCCCTCTTGAGGACTTGTCTGCGTATTTTCGACGTAAAGCTCATAAAAATGTTTTGGAACGACAGTCGATCGACGCTGTCTTCCAACTCTACGGCTACATGACGTTTAACGAGACCAAATATGGCATACTCAATAATATGGACTATGCTTGGTTTTTCCAACGCGTCGAGACTGCCGAAAGCGAAGGCAAAACCTTGCAGTACTACGGGCCGATCAAGTTTGATGTTGATTCGGTTCATTCGCCAAGTATGCTCAAAGCCTTTGTGGGCACCATTCTGCTTGCCGAAACTGCATCTACCTGGTTTCATAGTTCCCCAACCTCTGCCAAAATACCCCCCGGCCAATACCTTGGTACATCTCGCACAGGCACAGCTATTCATGACCGTGACGCAGCCATTGCGCAGGCACAGTCGTACCATTCGGTCGTCGTGGCCGGATCATATCAGGTTTTGCCACTTGACCCTCGTCTTTGCCATTTCCACCGTACTTCCGTGCGTCATGCTCCGCGACGAGGCTGTACATTGAAGGCAACACTGGTGAGAGGAATTTTTGCCGGGGGTAACCTGAATGTCTTCTGCAAAATTATAGACCTTTTTCAGAGGAGAGATTCCATCAATGCGCTCGATATGGAGGTGCGCAATTATGCCACCTTGCAGGATCTGCAAGGCATAGTTATTCCACGCGTCCATGGATATTACGATGTTTGGGGACTCTTGAGGCTCCTTGCTCTCGAAGATGTTGGTACCGCAATCCCCGAAGATGGGTCAATCAGTCCCCGGACGAGGACTCTGATGAAATCCGCTCTTGCTCGCATCCACTCGGCAGGATATGTTCACGGTGATATTGCACGACGCAACTTCTGCAAGAAGGCTGATGTGGTATTCCTGGTCGACTTAGAGACGTTGGCGGTGGGAAGTCCTGTCGAAATGGGAGCTGAATTAGCCCAAATTGATGAATTGTAGACTGTTTCTTACGCCTGAATTGCATGCAGCAATTTCACACTCAACTCATTAGCGATGGCTTTATAAATGGTTCAACGGGCTATCCGTACGTCTTTAATATGTTTTTATATGTTTTTCATTGGCTCAGAGCTTGAGTACCACTTCACAGTGTGAACGGAGCGCAGCGACATGAGTGGCTACTCCATCCCCTCCGCCGTCATAGATTCCTCTGCTTCTCGAATGTGAACCTCTTCCGCTTTTTCCAACACAGCCAAATGCCTCTATTTTCCGAAACCATACCTCGGCTATAACATGAGTCTCACCACACTCTCATCCTCGTCATTTCCAATTCTGGTAACCTCATTGCTGCCTCGGCCCCTTGAAAAGCCAGTGTATTCGAACCTTGCACCTGTATTCGGCATCGACTAGTCGTCATCTGTGCCGCACGTTTCCTACCACACGCTTGAAGTACGTCATGACGCATGGCTTTGTTCCGGGATGTCTTATTTTTTTCTGACCACCTCTTTCCCAGATCAACGAAGAACTGAAACGTCTCTCGGAGGAAATTGACTCCGTCATTGATCATTGCTACATATAACACATGATCACGAATTTGTATGATCGAAACTCTTGGAAATTCAACACTGTTCCTTCCTTTAGAGACCCAATTTCTTGTCTCTTTATATCCGGAGGAATCCCACCGAAATTGTTAGATACACTGCAGTAGAGTCACCCTAGAATTCAATACGAAACTCCCCTTAACTGCGCGTACTGGTGCCTGACCAGACTAGTGGTGGAGTTTTTATAAAACATAAAAAGTTCGATACTTCCCCGGCCCTGCTACACACTGGGATACGTCGCAGGGAAAATTGTTTACATAGTTGCGAAAGATTAGCAAAATAAACGGCTGAACTTAAAGGAAATGATCGTATAGAAATAACTGTGCAATGAATGTATTATGTCGCACTATCATTTAAACATTTCCCCTGAATAAACTAAAGAGAGGATTCTATAGTATCAAATAAAGCACTGATCTTGACTGGCAGAATAGAATCGCTACGTATTCCCTGATAGTGAACCACCACTCAGAGGGTCTACATAAACGATTCCTGCGTTAGTCCTTTGCTCGCCAACGCGGATCAGAATTAGGTTAAAAGCAATGGCTGGCATAAAAACGTTCTAAAAGTGAAAGAATATGATTAAATCTACAGCAAATGATATCTTGCGAGGCACATACTAAAGGGTATAGCACCGCCGTAAGCAGTGGAATCGCAAAATCTTGCCCAGCTTTACCAGAGAGTGAATCATTGATAAAACTAGCCAATAATAGCGTGCTTGAAAGAGTGTACAGAACACCAGAATCCACCACGATGTGGCAAACACTAAGTAGACTGTGACGACTCGTGCCGATTCCAATAGTTCTGGCCGCGCTCAAAAGTTGAAATACGATTGCAACTAATTGGATCCGTCAACCACGTAGTTAAGAAACTGACTTAAAGAACCCACGCGTTGAGTAAACGTTGACGATGATATTGCACGAGTAAAAGATGAGGGGAAACCCATCTGAAGAGCAAAATCCGGGGACATTTGACGCAGATAGAGATCTGGCGTGGCAGTAGATGTACAGAATGTTACAGATTACACAGGCGCACCACGCAGCAAGTGGCAGGCATATGACACCACACGACCTGTAGAAAATGATCCAGCAACGGAAGATCTATCAACACGCACCCTACATAGTCAATTATCGATACTTCCGGTTGAACATAGTATGAGCGTACCAGCACTGCATCGGCGATCAATAAGATCGACATCCAGACCAAGGCCTATGAGAAGAAAGGAAATGAGTAACGAAACCTGTAATATTTGAATACCACTCACAGTGGTAAACGTGTCAAACCAAACCAGTGAAGGAATTTCACGCCAGCGGATAAGGAAACTGACTATCGCGGTATCCACGAACACCACCGTCGACGCGAGAAATATGTAAATGGTAATGAAGAACATCGCCCGATTGATTTTCTTGGGTGCTCGTAACTTCCACCCTTCGTCGTCGAAAAGCAGCCATCGAATGCTATGCCCTAAGCTGCATAGATAAAGCCCGTACAGGATTCCCTGCACGAACAACTCAACGAGGGTTATTTTAGCGATGGTGCTGAAGTTTGACATCATGTTTGGGAGGGTGGAAGGATAGTACATTGACAATCTTTATAGATCCTACCTTTTGTTGCGATGACGAGGCGGTGCGAATATAGCCTTCTTGGCGAGGTCTGATTGTTAATGATTGCCAACACATCCGGAACATGGATACGTCATACGACCGATAAGTTCTTTGCCCCTTATGGTTTCTAACGGTGCGGCAGTGTCCGTCCTGTTAGACGTATGGTGAGAATAGTATCAAGGAGAAGACGAAACGGGACATGGCTGCTTATATCGTTACACTGTTAAGATTTGGAAGTTGAGTGGAGCGTTCTTATACGGACAGGTATTCGAGGGCAGCTAGGTGACAGGCGAGACCCCGAGATCAAGGATGATCGAAGGCTGTAAGTTTAAAACCTTGCCATTGATGCAGTTGACCTACGCCGTGGATAGCAACCTGAGGTTTCGTCGTGACGGCAACTAGGGTAACATTATATCATGGATAATGCAATCCATCGCGTCTGATTTTCACCGTCGAACTGTTGCAGTAAACTTGGCACTTAATCTGGCATTTTGCGGAATGAATCCCGGGCCAGACTCCGAGGAAGTGACGAGATGAAGGAACTTCTCCTGTATCTCTTGATGCCCGTTTAGGGCGTCCGCTCCTTGCTATCTCCCTTGCGGCCAGTCTTTCGTAACGTGAAAACTACATGACCAAGATAAACATTGCATGCGGGCTCCCGTGTTGTCAATCGGATTTTCGCAGATGAGAATAGTGGAATACGACGGCCAGCACTAAACAAGAGGTAGGGCATCTTCAACCGAGACATCCGGCGAACAGTTAGAAACATACAATGACAGGTACGTTAATGAAAGATATGGATCCGTTTTCAGGAGAGCGTGAGTTGGCTTCGATGGATTGCCATTAATTGCATTATATTGGCCTTTAGAGTATTCATGATTATGTGAAGCTGCTGTTGTTTTTGACGTTTGCCGAAGTTTTTAGGAAGGCTGATATGAAGAGGGCCATGGAATAATTGGTAGGGCATGAACCAGAGCAGGTACATGCTTTCCTTCGTAGAAAATGTTGGCTCAAGGTAGCCAGTTCGTCAGAGTGTAGTCAGTAATAGGCAGAATATAGTCAGTAGTAAGTCAATTGCAGTCAGTTTTTAGTCGATTTTAATCTGTCCATCAGTGTTAAGTCAAATTGTAGTCAATAGTAGTCGCGCTGTAGTCAATAGTAGTCACATTGTAGTCAAGTAGGCCAGATTGTAGTAGTCATTAAGTCAAATTGTACTCAATAGTAGTCGCGCTGTAGTCAATAGTAGTCACATTGTAGTCAGTAGTAGGTCAGTAATTAGTCTATGTAAGTCAGTTTTAGTCGTTAGTAAGTCAACTTGTGGTCATCAGACTGGACCATATCAGACTGTAGTCAGAAAGTTGGTTTGTAGTCAGTAGTGAGTCAAATAATAGTCATTCTGTAGTCAGAGTTAGTCAGACTGTAGTCAGTCGTAATTTGGACAATGAATTGTAGTCAGAAATTAGTCAAACATAGTCAGTGGTTTGTCACAAGTAGTCAATTCCTTGTTGTAGTTAGTCAAACTATAGTCAATTCCTTGTTGTAGTTAGTCAAACTATAGTCAATTGTTGATGGATTATAGTCAGAAATTAGTCGGTGGTTAGTCAGATCATGGTCACAACGAAATAATATTGTGAATATTATAATAGGCTACGCGCTACGTGCTATACTATCCTTTAAGCTTTGAGAGTCTTGCGTGGGCCCCTCTTGCTCCGTGGCTAGGGCAGTAGTAGTCAGACTATATTTTGACCAATTGTGGAAATGAAACATACCGCAGCGACCGCCTGGACTTTGAACAGGTGGTACAAGTCTTGCAACAGTTCACCATTTGGCGGCGGCGACGCCGACGAGTTGAGTGAAGCGACAATAATCTCCGCAAGTTCTAAGTGCATTCCATATTTAAATCGTCGTCTGGAGATAATAGAAATGCACTTACTTTCTTTAGTTTTTTGTCGAGAGGTGGAAGAAGCAAGTTTGTACGTAGAAATGAGTCGGATGAGTTCATCCTTTGACAATGCCTTAGAAATTGTTAGTTTTGGTTTCGGAGATTTATATAATGCTACGTACCTTCATTTTTTCAACATCCCAGGTTGAGAGAGCAGCGGCGAGCTCTTCGGGTGTGGCAATAGCTTCCACAGTTGATGTGGTTGCAGGCAATGGTTCCGCAGGTGTTGCCGAGGGCCCGGGTGGGGAAGGCTGGAGAGCCCGTGTTTTCCCTTTGTCGATGGGCTGGGATGCAACATATCAGTAATAGAATTTTAGCGAAATTATGTATACGTACGCCTCCCGCTGCTTTCCAAAGCTCCCAAAGATGCTCCGTAATTTGCTCAAGGTATGTATCACTGAGATAGGAGAATTTTTGGCCTTTGCGCTTGGCATCCATTTCGATGGTGTGACAGAGGTTGCGTGCAACGATACAAGTCTTGAGTACTCCTGCGATCAGCCGTTGAGCGTTTTCTGATCCAACCCAATCGTTGCCAAGCTTCTGCCTCCACCCTTGAAACTGGTGATGTCCCCAGCACGCGCCAAGGTCATCTTCCTCGTATGCTAGTGAGTGAGGATTAGCTGATTCAATATTTTCTATAAAGTAGTTGACGCTCTCGGGTTCTGGTGCCGTCCCAGTACTGAACGTGGGATTAAGGTCCATCGACCTGAGAAGCTCAGCAGCAGCTGTGTATGTTGGATACCGTTTGTTAAGAATCCCTAAGAGACAAGTCAACTACATTAACAATTTCAGTTTAGCACCCTTACACTGGAGATTTTCTGATGTTGGGTTTACTTTGATAAACGCAACATCACCGTCGTCATTCGCTCCATTAGCGCAGGGATCTGTTTCATCAGCCTTTTCATCAGCACGGCTAGCGTGGGTTTCATCAGCGCGGGCATCTATTTCATCGGTGTGGCCATTCATTTCGTCAGCGCGAGGATCTATTTCATCAGCATGGCCACCCATTTCGTCAGCGCGGTGAACCATTTCGTCAGCGCGGCCACCCATTTCGTCAGCGCGGCCACCCATGTCGTCAGCACGGCCAACCGCTTCATCACCATAGACATCAGCACCCATGTTGGTGGGGCCCATGCCTGTGTCTATGCCGGACTCTGTACTCACCATACCCATGTTCTTTGCTGTAGTCGTCAAAAGACTGCCTTGTCTTGACGTTCTGGCAGCTGCATGAGTTGGTTTCCCCTTTGGTGCTAACGTCGGCATAAAAGTCTTGACACGCCTACTGTTAGGCTTCGAAGCTAGAAGGATATACCTAATGTTAGAATATGGAATTGAATATAACTGTTACTTACATGTTAGATCAACTGCTGCCATTGTCTTGTTGCACTTGGGCGATCTGTGCGTGGAGTCCATAGACGGCATGTATGGGCGTTTACTTTGATTCTGTCCTCCCTGCTCTACGTCAGCATTATACATGTCATCAGCATCGTCGATATCGTCAACACGATCATTTCCTTCCTTCGTGCGAAGGGAATCCAGCATATTTTGAAGTACAGCCTCCGCTTTCCAGTGCCCAGCACAGTATGTGAGCAGCGGCTGTAGCTCTTCGAGCTGTAAAATAGCGTCTATCCATTCATTATGAAAGAAGGTCCTGAAGAAAGACTTGGTGCCTGGCGAATTCTTGCCTGTTTTGCCCTTGAGTTCTTGCCGTTTGTTGACAAGCGGTAAAAGTAGTGTCATGGCAACATTGCGGGCTGATGAGCGGACCATTGCATACGTAGATTCATCTATGACTGAGCCGTCAGGATGTCGAATGATTTGCCCCAAACTCAGGCGATTTGGGTTGGTGAGGGTGGTGCCGACGGTGCGGTCTTTCTTGGCATCAGCAAATGTCCACAGGATAGAGACCGGGTACTCCTCAGGACGTTGCGATGAGTTTCCGAATGTACTTGCAGCCGCTTGGGTATCTGGAAGAGCAGCCGGGCGTGAGTCAGGTCGATTGCGATTAAGCGGAGGAGCCGCCCCGCTTCGGCTAGTATGGGAGATTAGTGAATCTTGAAAAGGTATAACTCGAGCCTATTACTTACGCTTGGTCCAGCTGCCACCGTAGCAGCGAAGCCTCCTCGTACATCTTTGTCTGGGTCTTGATGGAGCTTGAGATAGAAGAGGAGAGGTCCAAACATTGATCCTTCAAGTGATTGTAGTCGTTATACATCTTTATGATGCTGGGAATCCAAAGCAGGTCCTCTACCGGCATATGGGACATATCTTCCTGCCCTTGAGATCCAGCTCGTCTGTGCGATCCAGCAATAGCCCGATGCGCAGTGTCGTATGAACTAGTCGGCGGGACTAGTTGTGACGAGCTATATGGGTTTGAATACTCAGAGCTGTCTGGTGAAGGACTATATGGATTCGATCCACTCAGTTCAGAGCTGGGAGTTGAGCGGCTTGGTTGAGCGAGCGGGGGGAATGGAAGGGATGGACTGTTTCTTTGGCTCGGAGTTGGAGTCAGACGCCTGTAAGGTTTTGAGCCTGGGCCATTGAGATGTGCTGAGAGTGAAGAAGGTGGCCTAGATGACCTAGAAAGAGAAGAAGATGGACGAGAAAGAGACATAGAATGACGGTGTGAAAGTGATGATGCTGGGTGTTGAAACGGCAATGGCGCTTGGTTATTGTTAGAAGCCAAATTAGAGAACCTTGCAGAATCTGATAAAGCCTGGTCATCCCCGTATGGTTCATAATCATCGAATGCAGCTGGGTTTTGCATAGCGACAATGTTTTTGTTGCCAACGCGTCTAGGTAATATATTTTCAGTTAAACATTTGATTATGTAATATTGGACAAACACGTGCAAATCCATCGATATTAAGTACATAGATGCAAGGATATGAGGCCTTGAGGGTCGTGCTCGTCCATAAAGTATGTGAATGTAAGGCCGCTCCTTATTTCACTCATCCATAATTAAAGGATAAACACCAATGTCCGTTTACTTGCAAGGATACTCACATCAACACATTCGCTCTGGGTTTCTTAATTGGGCTACTGCTTGTAGCGCTTGATAACGCTAGCATAAGTGTCGGGCCACAACAAATACAGGGCCTTGGATGATCAACGCAGAGGAAATAACTTGGTACTACCGCGTCCCGTGTCAGCATAGAGTGTGTATATGGCATGGACAGTGGTCGTGGATACATAAGTAGTGCTCATCACAGTTCCGAGGGGCTGGTTCTTAGATGCCAGGAGAGCCGCGTTGGCTGCTGTGCGAGTCTCCAAAACAGATACAGGACCTTGGATCAACGAGATGGAGATACATTGGTAGTAGAATGACTTACAAGAGATGTTGTAGTACGCTACCCCAGGTTCAGTTACTTCAGTGCCTTCAGTGGTGTCCTCTGGGGATTGAGGTAGGTTAGACACGATAGAGCCGTATACATAAAGAAGGAAACACTTACCGATGGCAATGTACTTGGGGCCCACGAGATCCTTCAACGTGTTTTCGACGAGGATGAGGCGACGAGCTCAGAAAGGCGATCCAATAAGTGTTGGTGGCATGCAAGTTGTAATAGTTTGGATACTGGGTCGTCTATCTGTAGAACCTCGGCCGCTCCCGCTTGCTCCACTGTCTACGCGAGCCCTGTGCAGATCATCTTCCCAGTTGGGGCATCGATGAACGCTTTCTCGTCCGTTGTATGCAAAGCCCGGAACACTTTCATCTGAATATTGCTAAACATCTGGATGCTATTGGAGTGACGTGAGGGCGCTGTTAAGCAAGCCAGAGGGCGATTCCACAGGTAAAGAAGCATGTGGACTTGCCAGAACTGCTGTGGTAGCTGCTTGTTGGCCGGGTATCCATCCTGGCGAAAATCCCTGAGCATTAGTGCCAATCGTTGCAATCAACAGCCCAACGACCAAGTATATCGCCTCGAATTCCTTGTTGCGCAGGGCAGAAAGACTGAAAGAGAAAGAGGCTTGAGTTTCTCCGGCCACTTTCGTCGAGTCCAATGCCCATATTACTTCAACGACACGGGGACACCAGGTGGCGCACCCATCGCGAAATCATCGTTGGCTTACAAACTGACCACATCTTCTTCGACCACACCACCTCCCATGCCAACGCCTCCTACACCCATACAGACGGCGAATGAGATGCTTGAATGAAATAGGAAATCTCAACGGTCTGAAACAACGGAGATGTAGTAGTTGGCGGAACGGGGCACATCGGGATGGTAAGCGTAGCGTTGGTTCATCCTCTGCGTACCGCTGGCATAAGATGAAATAACCTCTCCAACCCATCCTCCACCGTGATTATGAATATCTGAACAATCAGAGAGCAATATACGGCTTGTGTTTTGGTGGCGACGAAGTCATAAGGAAGGAGGGGAATTGGCGGTTCTTTGAGCGCAGCAGAGGCGAGAAACGGCGTTTAGGAGGATCGGCGTGGGGCAAGAGCCGGGAAATTTGATGGGACAGAGGAGCGCTCAAAAAGAATAGCACGTTTATAGATTCCTTTCCGATAGTCTCAAGCGTTCTCTCTGGCTTTGACCGATGCTCAGAGCTTTCTTGGGTTTGCCTCTAGGTCTAGAACTTGATGATACTTAGGAGTTTAAGTTTCGAAGGATTAGCTGGTTCGGAATGATCAACATCAAGTACCCAAAAAACAAGCCGAAGCGTTACCTTGCTCTGGTGTTAGTTCGCTCAGGTCGGGCTCTACAGAAACCCTCCTTTTCCTCTTTCTGGGTTGTCCATCGGCATCTAGTGTTCATTTTCGCTTGATCTTCCTTGCCTTGGCTACGACCGACTGCACATATTCATCTCCCGAATCAGCACCAGATGACTCGTATTCGTCCCTTGTTTGGCTTAAGGGATTATCTTCTTTGAGACCTCTAGAATGGAGTAAGTGGACGGATAAAACATGGCAGTTGAGACACACCATCTTCATCGGACAACTCCGGGTCAGAGCCACCGAAAACTTCACAAACAAGGTCCTTCAAGTTATGACATGGTCAGTACAAGAGAACGAACTGGCAGCTCAGCCGCCACCCTCTTCGACTGGACTTGGAAGTCTCAGTATGTGCACCCGAGCTGGACGGCCACGATGCAGGAGGCGATTCGGTGGGGGATCCCTTTTAGAGATGCTAAAAGGGTAAATGCATGTTCAGTGCACAGCTCTCCTGATGGATCGGATCGGATCTTCTCTATTCACACTGTCAATTCCCACCAATGTCTGTTATCAATTACTCACATCAACGCGTGCCCTGGGCGCTGAGATCTTCACCTCAGATTTCCCATCCAAGTTTGATGGGAAAGAGAGCGGTTGGGTAGAAATTCGGGAGGAGTAAGGGATAGGCAACAGCGGAAACAGATTCATGCTATAGTAAGGTCGAGGATAAGCATCAAGTCCATTGTCAATTATACCGGTACTCACATCAGTGTGCGCCTTGAGCGTAGTAACGGGGTCTGTCTACCTTTGGACCATGGTGGGAGCAGAGCCCCCGTGGCTGGTGTGGCATCAGTCCTAGTCCCTCATCTGATGGGAAGTAGGGTACTTGGGAGTTTGAGCGGCGCGCGAGGCCTTGAGGAGATAAGGGTTGGAATATGAGAGGGAACTGTTTTTGTCGATCACGGAAGGACGGCCATGCAGTTTGGACTCATGGAGGCACCGATGTGATTACATGGGCTGATATTCAAGTGAAACTGAAGACGAATGAGATGCAGATGAAGAACGGCGGTGAGAAACGATAAGGAGTGGGCGGTATTGTGTATGTAATATGGACCAAACACGTCCAATTTGCTTGTCCGAGTCAGTCGTACTTATAAGTGCTGTCAATCAATTGTTTAAGCTTCCATTCGCACTCCCATGCCAACCTTACTCTGCTACTGCTCAAGGTGTTATCCAGGCAAAGAACGTGTTGCAAAGACCATTGATGCACACACAAATATGGATAAGAACCTCAGACTGGTACCCACTTGTTCACCTTTGTTCTTGCAGTTCCTGGATAAATGCATAACCAAGAATTTGGAAACTTTGGATGGACTCAGAGGTAGATATTATGTGCTCGTATATTCTGTACAGTGCTAAGCTCTTTATTGTATAGCAAACTCTGAGGGAATGCATGACAACTTGGGTGAGGCAACAAATGTCAATGATTCTGGTATGTTTTCACAGAATATCTGAAAGATGTAATCTAAAACCATGCCAAAGACTTTCAGCTACCTGTATATGGTGATGACGCTCCTCAGGAAGATGGTTCAGGTATGGTTCCACTAACTATCTTGTTAGCCTAATATACCGGAGTTCCTCAGGACTTTATGATGAGCAACACATGATAGTCGATGCTGATGAGGTATTGGTATCTGATGCTGGGGAGAGAGACAATATGGATTCAGATATTGAACAGGGGGAAAGTAGTAAATTTAATGGTGATGAGTCTGATGAAGATGGGCAAGATGTTGTGGATGAGGGTTTGGAACATAGCCTACTGGGTTTGCCTGAGCAAGACAGTGATGATGACCTGGAAGAGGATCAAGGGGCTCAAGAGGATGACATAGGGGATGAACTTGAGTCCAATGATGATGATGATGATGATGATGATGACATAGGGGATGATGATGAAGACCTGGAACTTGTCATAGGGGGTGAATATGCAATTAATCATCCCGATGATGATGGTGCATACCATACATATCCAGAGGAGAGGGAGACGCTGAAACAGAACCTTAAAGGGGCATACACCTGTCCTATAGTGGCATATCAACATGTAGAACAACCAAGACAATTGACTACATCAGAAAAAATGTCACTTGAACACTATATTGCATGGAGGAAATCAAATGGGACAGAATTAGCATATAAACTCCATGCACAAGTCTTGCAGAAGGCAACAAAGACAGAAGTACTATCATTGTATGCTGTAAAAAGGCTAGCAATGAAGCTCAGCAGGCTCAAAGCTCTCAAATTTGACATATGCCCTAACAGTTGTATGGCATACACTGGGGGAAGTGCAACAATGACTGCCTGCAATTTTGAAAAGAAGAGTGTGATATGTAATGAACCCAGATACAACAAAAAGGGAATGCCTCGGGCACAAATGATCTATGTCTCTTGCCTAGATATGATAAGGGCAATGTATGCCAATGCAGAAACATCTACTCTTCTCAGAAGCCGAGATAACATGCTTAAACGTGCCCTGCATCTATTAAACCAAAGCACAGATATTATCAGAACTTATTCTGATTTTGGAGATTCGGCTGTTCAACAACACCTGTATTCCAACCTACAAATCTTCAGAGATCCACATGATATAGCACTTGCTTTATCAACTGATGGTGCACAACTGACTATGAAGAAACAGTCAAACACATGGGTGGCAATATTGATTATTTTGAATCTTCCAGCAGAAATCCGGTACAAAACCAGCAATACCATGGTCCCATTCATTGTTCCTGGACCACAAAGTCCTGGAAACCTTGAATCATTTATATACCCTTTATTTGAGGATATGGCAAAGGCAAGTGAAGGTGTTTGGATGTGGGATGCTGTTGATTCCTCATACTTTGTAAATCATGCATATATATGCATGGTACTGGGAGATATGCTTGGTTCAGCCAAGATGAGTGGCATGGCAGGGCACTCAGCAGTTCGTGGTGATAGGTTTAGCCTGGTGGATGGTGCTCGATCAAGTTTAAAAAAGGGAGCAAAATATCAATACTATCCGATATCACCACCTCAGAATGACAAATACAATCCAACACGGCCAAGTCAGTACAATCTGGATGACCTTCCAATAAGAACTGAGAATAGATACTGGGACACCATAGGGAAGCTGAGTGCTGCATCTAGCAAAGCACAGACTAATGCCATTGTGAGAGAAACTGGTATTGTGCGTATGCCTTTGGCATCTGCCTCAACTGCTTTTGTTCATCCGTCTTTCTTTCCACTGGACCCATTTCACCTCTTTTTTGAAAATATCATGCCATTTATTTGGGACATATGGACTACTCAGAGTACACCAGATGAGGAGGTGCACCTCAGTAAAGATATGGCAGAAAAGCTTGGTCAGTTGGTAGCAGATGGAAAGAAGACATTACCTCCTGTGTTCTGTGGGCCAGTGCGGAATCCTCATCTTAAAAGACAGAGCCAATACAAAGCATATGAGTGGATGGCTCTGCTTTATTGGTATATTCTACCAATTGGAATTGAGTTAGAGATGGAGAGCTCAGTCTTGCGCAACTTTGCAAAATTGGTTGAAATAGTTGACTTTGCAATGACCATCAAGCCAAGGTCTGAAGATGAGATACAAGATCTCCAAAAAAGAATTAACCATTTCCTGATTGAATATGAACAGGTGTATGTTGGGAATGACCCTGAGAAGATTTGGAGGTGTAGGCTACGCATTTTCCAACTTGTTCATGTACCTATGCACATCAGGTGGTATGGTTCAATAAGACTTGGTTCTCAAGCAACAGTGGAACGGACAATTGGAGAAGCTGGTCATAAAATACACTCAACGAAGTCACCATTTGCTAACATGGCAAATATATTTTATGAGAAGGAACTCATCAAAGCATTGATTTTGTATTATCCTCAGCTTGAAAGCAAGCAAATGCCCAGAAATAGGCCTATTCTGTTTGGAAAAATTAAAATCATGGCAATGGAGGTGAAGGAAGGAGAGCCACTTTATCATCAAGTACAGGAAATATTCAGAACTGTGAAAGGGCTTGGAAGGTTTGACCCCACATCCATTAACAGTCGATGGGGAAAGTGTCGTCTTTCCAATGGTATTGTGCTGAGTAGTGCATTGAGTGAGGCTACAGGGGACAAAAGTAAAAGATCCAGGTGCCATTTTGAGGCCAAAATTGATGGTATTGATCAGCCAGTATTTGGAAAAGCACTTGCTTTTTTTGCAATCAAGAAAACAAATGAACATGTTGTTGTATATCATCGGCTGGTGAAGATGCAAAAGACTCTGAATATATGGAGGGGGATGTGGTCTGAAAAACTTGATGTGCTGGATGTTACTCAAATTGTGAATGTGATTGGGACTTGGGCCTATGGCAAGAATGTTTATCCTCTTAGAAAACATCCAGGACATGAGTGGATATCAGATGAAGAGAAGGGAATTGAGATTGATGAGGATGGGGAGGATTTTCAGTGGGCAGATTAAATAAATTACATTTGCAAATGTGTTATGGCTCTGCTTGTGGATTTCAATGTATTAGTATGTTTACTTTCTTTATATGCTTAGCCTCATGTGTTACAAGGTGAAATATCTCTATATAACCATTCAAGATGTGGGATTTTGCCAGGCTTACTGCTGCTTTCAACCCCCTCTCAGTGGTTGCCTCCTCCTCTGGTCCTATTATTATCTCTATTCAAATCCTCACTGATGGACATATGAAATCCTTCTAAACCCAGCTTTAGCTTATCACAACCACTAATGCATGAAATCCTTCTAACCCGACTTCAGCTTATCACAACCACTAACAAATGAAATCCTTATAAACCTGACTTTAGCTTATCACCCACTAACATATGAAATCCTTCTAAACCCAACTTTAGCTTATCAACCACTAATGTATGAAATCCATACATGGATATTAATACTCATCATCCTTAATTGGCCTCCAGAGGTCCGCTACAAGTCAAATAACACTATTATCAATTTTGTGATTCCTCTTATTTCATGAACTGTGCACATATTGTCATGGCACTTGGAAATATGCTGGGGTCTGCCAAAATCAATGGCATGTCAGGACATTCTGCATTACATGGAGATCAGTTCACAATGGTTCAAGGGGCTTGTTCAAGCCTTGCAAAGGGTGCCAAAGCCAATACTATCCATTAGCACCTCCTGAAAATGATCTTTATAATCCAGATTGCCTCTCCCTGCTATCTGAAAGCTGTTCATTGCCATATTGCTGTCAAGAAGACTACTTTTGAACACTTGACATGCTAGACAAAACCAAGACAAAGAAGGAACATAGAGAGCTTTCAAAAGCTACTGGAGTATCATGCACCCCACTTTGTGCAGCAAGTGATGCATTTCTTCATCCATCATTTTTCCCTCTTGACTCATTCCATCTTCCATTCAAAGACTGGTCAGTCATCCTACAGCTCTCTCATCAATGGAGTCAAGGATCTAGTAGTTTGTGAACTGCAAAGACTTGACAGTCCAGACATCAACCACATTGTCCTGTAGTACCACAACTGTCAAGTCAACCAAAACCTGCTTATCCCTAGATATGCCTTGATCTGTGAGCATGAGGAGCTGCTCACCTTTCCTCACCATCCAAAACAATGAAGAGTTACATAAACCCCTCAAAGACAGGTCTCCAATTCCCAGTTGGTCATGTGCACCATCTCTTGAAGAAAGGAAACTATGCAGTGTGTTGGTGCAGATGCACCTGTTTATCTTTCAGCTTTGGCTGCTTCAGATCAATGCAGTTAATAATATGTTAAATGTTAACTAATACAAAAATACTAGTGCTCATGTGAATGCTCTGTTCTATGTAGAACCTTGCAACATGTCATCTCATTACAATATTGGGCATTCACA